>BHFT01023689.1:0-51600 GCA_004320025.1 Laticauda laticaudata | reverse complement strand
ATGAATGTGTGCTAACCAATTTGCAGGTCATGTCCTTCAAATACGAACACTCTATTGTTCTTTAAATTTACCCAATCTTTGATCCATGTTGTTATTGCGGCCTGATAATAAAGATCCCAATATGGAAGTCTGAACCCTTACTATCCTGTAGGAGTTTTAATTTTATCTGAGCCTTTTTACCCTTGCCAAATAATTTTTTAAATTGTTTTCTTTAATTTTTCAAAAAGGGGTTTTCCTAATTTTTTGGGAATTGTTTGGAAAAGAAGTAATATATTGAGTAGTATATTCATCTTAATAGTTCTCTTAATAGAATAGAATAGGCAATTCTCCCTATCAATGATATTTGAAGTTTCATTATTAATTATTAAAATAATTAAAGCAGCTGCATATTTTCAAGCCCATATGGAAATATCAAAAATTCAGATTATTAAAATGCAGAGGTGATGCCTTTATATGGGATTTGAAGCAACAAATTTGAAAAAGATAGTTGAAAGACAGCTCTTTACATATACTGCCAATTCAGCATCAAGTATTCACATTGGTGATCTAGTAATACAACCTATACAAAAATATTTTGAATTTTATAATCATTAACCAGACTTAATATATTACTTAATATTATTGGTTCATCTCTGCTATGTGATCTTCAGATATTTTTATATATTATTTTAAATATCTCCTCCAATCTTAAGTCTGGTCAAATTGCAAAAATACATAATATAAAAAAGATTCTTTGCTTGCGCAAAGATCCAGTTGTATGATGGTTAAAGCATTGTACTAGAAACTGGGAAACTGTGAGTTTCATCCAGTGTAAAATCAACTGAGTGACCTTGGGCAGTCATTCTTTCCTCTATCCTAGGAAAAAAAAAAATCAATGGCAAACACGCCTGAAAAATTTGCCAAGAAAACTGCAGGAAGTTTTCATCAGAAGTCAACACCGATTTTAAGTCACACACAAAAAATGTACTCAAACTTTAAAGTAAATACACTGTCAAAACAAAATGAACTCTACAAATAGATCAGATGAGCCAAGAAATGTCTTTCTACGTGTATATTGGCTTTTCCTTGAGATTGAGAGATACATCAGTTTAGGAGGAAACCATAAACAAAGCATGACTATTTATATCAGTTTTAACAAAGTGAAAAGTGTATGTTTTTAAAATTGATCAATTCATTGAGTTTTTATCTGCTGGTAAGGAGAATTCTCAAATATAATTTTATTAACATGAGGAGACAAAATATATTTTGAAATCATTTATTTACATCTAATGCTATCCCAAAAGCTTATAATAAACAGATTAAAGGTAGACTAATATGTGACTAAAACATAAAAACCATTATTGTGGCTAAATTCAAAAAAAAAAACAGATTTGAAAAAATAATTTTTTAAAAGACTCTTGATGTATTTTATTTTTTTCTTTATGTACACTGAGAGCATATGCATCAAAAACAAATTTCTTGGCCACCCTTGGCCAATAAAGAATTTTATTCTATTCTATAGAATATCTGGCTATTCTTAATTAAATGTCTATATTGAAATTATACATATTCAAAGCAATGTATTATGATATTGTTGTTAACTTTAAAGTATAATGCAAGTCTGCTATGATTACATAATAAATTACATAATATAAAGCACTAGTTTTTTTTAAAAAATGTATATAATTAATGAATATAAATTATGTGATATTGTTGAAAGTTTAAAATCTTGTAGGACTGTATTATTGTTCAGAGCTACATGCAGCCTGTGGGTTGCTGGTTGGATACATTTGCTTTAAAATCTTAACTACATTATTCTATTCCTGGGGGTGGTGGGGAGAGATAAATTGTCACTGTGTATGCATTGAATAAATGATGCAGTTGATAAAATTATCATGGTAGAGTTAAACATACAGGTGTATCTGGAATTTAAATTAAGCATACCGTATTATGAAGTTGAAAAAAATTTCCCTCTTTAAATGTGAAGTGCATTTACATTTTATGAACAGAATAGTTTCTTCTCTGACACACTTTCAAGAGTATTTGAAAATAGAAATATTAGCCTTAACAGAAGTTTATTTTCTAAGTAGGTCAGATCTTTAAAAAAAATCTCAAAATGTATGCAGTGTTACAAAAGAAAAAAAAATCCTGGTAGTTATATAGCCAAGGTGATAATAACTTTTTAAATCCTGGAAAAGAACCTTTTTGCACTGCTGTTAAATGTAGCGGTTTAAAATGCACAGTCACATACCTAAGGCTGTACTCTCTGTCACTATCAATTTTTAGTAGTCAACTAAACTGTAATTTTGTCTTTATTCATTTACTCTTTCTATTTCCAAATTCTTGGGAACCCTGACTGAATACCCCAAGCTAATTTATTCTGTTCTTAACTCTCTTTTATTTGTGTGGATTAAAAAAACCTCTCTGATAATTTATCTCTGGTAGGACCCTGTTTGAAAGTGGTTGCTTCTTAAATATGTTATCAGAAAAACTGCAACAATACTGTACTTGGATTGAAAACGGGCACATCAAGACTGGTTTGATGAAAGCCACAAAACAATTTCAGCAGCTCTCTAGGCCAAGAACAAGTTTTATGCACACTGGCAGAATGATCCAACATCTGTTTCAAATAAAGACTAGTTGAAGCACCTGAACAATACACTCAGAAAAATATAGGACTAGTGGTGGTAGAGGAAGACTGAGCAGGTAGAATGCAGACATGTATGCATTAGAAAATTCTTCAGTGCTATAAAGCCTGTTATGGTCCTTGTAAATCAGAATGGTTCTCCTTACTATCATCTGATGAGATGAGCCTGGTAAAAGACCAGGAAAACCTGAAAAATCACTGACTTGAACATTTTTCCAACTTAATAGACCATCCAGTTGATCATAATGACTTACAGAGATTTCTCAGCTACACATTTTAGATGTTCTAGACTTCTCTCTCTCCCTTGATGAGATCAATAAAAATAGATTACATCTACAATCATTAAAGATTGTAGATTAGCTTAAATGAAGTAATAGGATAGAATGGAATTCTAGCTGAGCTTTACAAGGCATTAGACTCATATGTCTTGCAGGGGTTTCAAATTATCTTGGAAGACATTGGTCCACAGAGAAGATACTTGATTACTTCCATGATGCCCTCATTGTAGCTGTCTATAAAAACAAGAAAAGCAAATCAGACTGCAAAAAATATAAAGGTATCTTGCTGTTGTCCATTCCAGGCAATTGCCTGCATTTTCATGAACAGACTTGTCACTGTCTCAGAAAGGAACCTTCCAAAAGTGCAATGTAATTTTTCATCAGAACAGAATACTGCAGACAGGATATTTTCCATGAGGCCAGACCAGCAGAAGTCCATGGAACAGAACAAGTCTCTTTGCTCTGTCCTTATTGCACTAACAAAGGCATTTGACACTGTAAATAGAACACTTTGTGGATCATCTAGAGATATGGATGTCCAATTAAATTCATGAAGTGATTCAGTTACGCCATGATAGTGTAGCAAACTGCTCAATCAACACAACATCCACCTTTACACAAAACTGAAAGTCTACAGAGCTGTGGCTATCCCTTCTATCTTATATGGATGTATGGTCTGGACTCTGTACGTCCTGATATGTCAAAAATGCAAGAAATTTCATATGCCACATCCTTGGCATTTGTTGGCAAAAGTGTATATCCCCAGCCTGATCTTAGATCATACATAGTCCACCAGCATTGAGTCCCTGATTGTTAGATTCCAGATGAAACAATGGGACATGTCATCAGAAAGGATGGCTGAATTGTGATTCTCCAGTTGCTCTATAGTGTACTGGAATCTGGGAAGAGAACTTGAGCTCAAACTACTCAAGTGCTACAAAGATGTTTTGAAAGAAAATCTACATGATTCTGACATCTAACCAAGAAAACTAGAATCTGCAATAGTTGACAGTACCCACTAGGGAGCTTTATGCTATCTACCAGCTTTGAAGACAGGCACTGACAAAAACTGATAGAAAACTATGAACACCCATAGTATAACACCCAGTTAATACAACAGTGGACTTTCATGTCTCCATTGTGCTAGATGCTGCATTTCCAAACGGAACTGCAGCATCATCTGTGTTCATTCAAGAACTGCAGAGAAGTGTATCTTCTTCAATCCAAACTTCTATTTCCAAATACTTAGAAACCCCGACATTACTTTCAGAAAAGATATTACTTATCTTTGTTCTAAAACTCATGTCATTTCAACCCGTTTCTACGTCTAGAATCTAATGATTTTCCTATCTGCATGGACTTTCTTATTCATTCCAATAGTAGACATAAGAAGTTGTATATATAACAGTTATATATGATGCTTAGCGAGGACAGCTGAAGTGGAAGGTATAACAGAACATTTGTGCTATTTTGGCATTTATCAGCATGTTAGCTGGACTATAACATTTTAATTGGACAAGTGTTAACTTATTATCAGACATACACTGAAGGTTTCTTAACTGTTCTGATATCTGATTTTGAAAGCTAAGCAGAGCCAGAGCCAGTTAATATTTGGATAAGAGAAATACTAGGGTGATAGGCTAGACTGAGAGAAACAAAGCATGTTATTGGCAAATAGCTTATAGCTTTTGTAATGCTGCCAAGAAAATGAAGAGACAAATTTGATTTAAATAACATTTTATCTTTTTAAAATCTATTGAAGATGTAATCTTATTTCCATACTCGATTATGACTGTTTAATAGACCTTAATATCCTATGTGTTAACATGTTTTAATCAATAACAACAGAAAAAGATCACTAAGCTTGATTTTTTTTGTTGATTTAGAAATATTTTCAATTCAGACTTTGGATTATACATAAAAAGCAATAAGACTTCAATATCAGCACAAAATAACCCATTATTTAATAAATTATCCTGCCTTTGTCCTGCTATTTTCTTTGCAGAAAGTGTCATGAAACTTTGCTAGTAAATTATAGTCATCCTTCTCTTTTGCATTTTGTATGCTATAATTAAGAATAGTCTCATTACCCCTCCATTGCATGAACAGAAAAGAAATTGAATATTTTTATGAATGCTTGAGACAATCTTGCACGTATTTGACTGAGCAACCAGGGTTTAAAGAAAATATTGAAAGTAAAACAAAAAAGTCAAATCACCAAGTACTTCAATATTATGCTGGAATCTATATAGTTTAAGCAATAGTTCACTATATTTAATTATATAGAAGTAACTTTTATTAAGTTCTATTTTTGGTATATTAATAGTTACTGAAAATGAAAACAATCCAACACTTAAGTCAATTTGCACTATTCAAAATGGAAAAAAAATAGAAAATCATCAAGGAGAAAAATAATTCTAAAACAACAGGTGTAAGTTTCCATTAAAGTTATATGTTACTAAATCATCATCTATTTTAAATGTAATTATTATTAGCTGATCAATTTTAACCCTATAAGCATTTAAAAACACTTGTAATGTGAAGACATATTTATTATTACTATAAAGTTTTTATACCAATATCGTTATCCAGTACTTAACAAAAACCATATTAACCTTAGCCATATTTCTCCTTGAAGCAAAATATTAGAAACTTGTCTGTAGCTTTCTTGAGAAATTGATTATTTAAAAGCCATTAAAAGCAAAACAATAAAAATAAATTTCTCTCTGTTCCAATTATATCTTAATTTGTCATCATGCTTTACTAAAATTCATTGAGGAAGTACAATTTTAAAAAATGTAGAAAAATTGTTTCATTTCATTTCTTCTAGCAATTTTTTTAAAATACACTTGTCCCCATTTTCATGTGATAAACATGACAATGGTGGCAGAATACAAATTGACATTTTTCAATTATCTTTCAATTGAAACTCCTCAAATGTTTTAACCCTAACCTCTCATTTAAATTTATTCTAATCCCTGGTCTCTCTTTTAAAACATTGTCTTATGCAATAAGTAAAAATAAGACTTATATGTAACTCCATAAACAAAACTCCCATTTCCTATGACATTAGGAAATATCATCATCTAAGAAACAAAACAAAAATCCCACTTTATTCTTAGATGAAGTTCAAAATATGATCATTTTAAGTCTATTTTATGAACATTTTCTCCTCTCAATTTAGAATTTAGCTTTAAATCTGTTGCAATTCCTTTCCACACCTTTAGAATTTGAGCCATATAACAGCTTGTTCCGTCCGGAAAAATGCGAGGTAGACCGGGTTCCAACAGTAAAAGTCTTTATTTCAACAGTTAAAGTGAAAACAGAACTGTTTGGCTCTTGCCGCGGCGGCTTTAATATACGGCTTTGCCCTGCCGGCTATGTAGCCATGACGGTTCTATGGTTTGTCGCCTTTGTGGCAGTCTTTTGGATTGGTTCCTAGTGAAACGCAATGCCCTTAGCCGGCTTTTCAGCCAGCACAATCGGATATGGAGGTAAACTATTTTATACAGAACACCTTTTCCCCCTTGGGTTTAGGTCCTACGTGGTGACGTAGTCGCGCAGGTTGTGGGGACTCCTTTTGAGTCTACTGGACTTGCGCGGGGGGGTTTCCATTTTCGCTGGAGAGTTTAACTGGTTCAAGATGGGGTTTTGCTGTCTCTGCGATGGCTCTCTTTCCCATGGAACCGCGCTGGAAGAGTGAATCGGCCATTTTGCTACCCGCTTGAGTTTCTCAGGCCACTGGTTTTGCCGCTCCCTCGGTTCTCCGGGCAGGTCGAGCTGGCTTGGCTGGCCACTTCGTCTGGATTATTTTCCAGCAAGTCTCATCTAACCGTAAGTTTTCTTTTTTGCTCTTTTTTGATTGGTTAGAATGTTCCTGGGTTTATTTTTTTTTTTTAAAAAGTTTCCTTCCCCCCCTTTTTTATTATTTTCTTGTTTTTCCGCCCCCCTCTTTGGTTTTGTTTTCGTCATTTTTATTTTTTTTGTGGTTGTGCGTTTGTAGTATTTCTTTCAATTGGTTTCAGGAACAAAGCTGGTCTTATGTGCCGCTTCCATTCCCTGCCATCGTCTATAGTTAGTCAGTAGAGACAGGGCCTGTGAGTGTGTGATTGTGGCTGTGGAAGCCATAGGGTCCCGGTAAAAATTTTTGCGTAGACCTAGGTTCGCCAATTTCAAATGTTCAGCCAATGGCTGGGGAGTCGGGGGGTCTTTTCCAACGTGTAATTTCGGTGGCAACCTGTCTAAATTGGCGACCTAAGTTTTTCTCCCATTAAAATATCCGCTGGGCTTTTGTTGGTTCAGTGCTTGGTGTGATACTGTTTGGAGGGTGAGTACGACGGTTGATTTATCCCTGGAACATCCCCAAGGTCCATTTTCTCTAAACCCTCTTGTGGAACCTGACCATTCTTTCCGCCCTACATTTTGCCTGCTGGGTGGACCGGCATGGTCATGCATGTGTAATACCCTAGGGAGGTAGGTATTGTTCCAAATGGATGGCGTTTAATTGTGCCCGTTGTCGGACACTAGGTCGTCCGGGCAATCCAAGGGTTGCAAAAAGTTTTAAGATTGTTTAAAATGACCGCCTCAGTTGTCGTAGATGACATTAACTCGACAACCTCCAGCCAATTTGAGTATGCATCTAACAACAATTAAACAAGGTATGCCCCTGTAGGATCCGCGAAATCAATGTGGATCTGAGACCAGGGGCCTCCCAGTCCCTTATGGTGCTTCTGTGGGGAAGGCCTGGTTTTCTGACATTTAGTGATGTGGCAACCCCAATATTCGATATCTTTTTTCTAAACCAGGCCCCCAGACATAGCTTCTATGTAGGCTTTTTCCATTTTTTACGATACTCAGGGTGGCCTCGTGAAGCATACGCCAACACCCTAGTCTGTAAGTTTTAGGAGGGATTTAACTACCCGATCACCCTCACAATAAACAACCTTTTTGAATTGGAGAGTTCAGTTTTGTCTGGTCCAGAAAGGTTTAAAGTTTTCAAGTTTTTTGGTTTCCCCGGCCAAGCCTTTAACTACCCAGTTTAATATGCCGGGCAGTCCACTGGGTCCCTTTACGGTGGCTCTGGCAAACATCGTTTTGCAGATATTGGTAGTTCGGGGCATGTTTCTATTGCAGGGTGGTCATTGTTGTGCCGGTCTTCCTCCGTCGCGGAAGCGGTGGCTCTGCTTAATGCGTCTGCATTGGAGATTTGCTTCCTGGGTCGATGTGGTCAATGTGTAAAAGTATGCTGCAAGGAATTCCTGACGCATCTAGTCATCCACGGGGATAAAATTTCAGTGTAGGCTTGTTTCCCCGTCAAATTCCCTAGCAACGGTTTATAGTCCGTTACAATCAAAAATGTTCTTCACATAAAGGTATCGTGAAAAACATTTCACTCTGGCGACGATTGCCAGGGACTTCTCTGTCGAGTTGACTATAGTTACGTTCTGTTTAGCCAGCGTCTTTTGAGTAAATAGAGCAGAGGGTGCCTCCTCTCCCCATCTGCAATTGGTGGCTCAGGATGGCATCCGACTGCCCAAACGTGAGCATCTGCAGGTTACCGCAATGGAAGTGTGTTAACTAAACTGGATAAGAAACGGTGTTTGATGTTAATAAATTTTTTTATTTTCTGCAAATGCTTTTTTTGGCTAATTATGACCCCAAGTTCAGTAAGTTTTCTTATCCAGCAACGGTGTGATAGGTTTCAGCTTTTGTCGCTTTTGTGGAGGAGGAATACGGTTATAGAATTTATCAGACGCCAAAAATGCCTGCCAATTTCCGTTTGTTTTTTAGGCTGTGGTGGCAGTCTTTATGGCTTTGACTTCTTTTTTCAGTAGGGTGGTATAACCTCTCTCCGTCAATTAAAGTAGCCCAGAAATTCGACCCGATCAATCATTTAAACAGCAATTTTTTCTTTTTTAACTTTCAGAACTCGGATTCTCTAAATTTTGTAGTACATTTTTAAGTCTTTTTTTCTAGTTGGGTCGTATCTTTAGCCGAAAATCAGGACGTCAATCAAAAATATGGTACGACCCTTTTATTACATTTAATAGGCGTTCCATGAGGACTTTTTGAACAATGCATGGCCACGCTCACTCCAAAACTGAAGTCTGTTACCTTGAATGCCCTTTGTGAGTCACTATTGTCTGTGCCTCGGCCGTTAAGGGGTCTACTGGGAAGCTGTTGGTAAGCTTGTGCTAGATCTCAGTTTAGCCAAAAATTTTTCCTCCCCTGAGTGAGTGTAGCAAATGTTTGTAACGACTAAAGCACCGGGTAATGCGCTTTGTTGGCAGTGCATGTTCAGGGTACCTTTGTTAGTCTCACGCAGATGCGTACCGACCCGTCAGGTTTAACCGGTTTGTTACTAATTGGCATCTCCCATTAGCATGGTCAAAGGTTCCAAAACCACTTGATCAATTAATTATTCAATTGTTTCCTCTTTTTTGGCTTTTAATTCAAAGGGAACTCGTCTGGCTTTAATCTTCTCAGGGCCACCTGGGGGTCTAAGCTAAAGGAAATTGGGGTCCCCCGATACCGCTGCCCTAGCGGAGCCATCCGAAACTCCTGGAACCTTGTGGATCAGGTTTTCTTCACCAGGTCGGTTGCGGCCACATCGGGTCTAACTCCGGTCATCGATGGCCAATGGTGCGGAACCATGTCGATCCGCAGGAGCTGGGTCGGTCATCGGTCGATTATTGTCAGAGGCAGGACTTTGAACGCGATGCTGCTCTGTAAAGCAGACTCGGAAATGGTCCTAGACATACCACAGGGATTCGATCTCCTTGGTAGTCTCAGAGTTAAATTTTTGTTTCTGGAGTTCTTTTAGTTTGATAATTTTGGGACCAGTGTCTGATTGTGTCCATGACATCCATTGACAGGAAAGACCGCTGAATCGACCTCCATCTCACAGAGCTATCTTCGATTTTTACAGATGATTTTAAACTTTTTTTCCGCTTTCGTCTGCAGCGCTTTCCGATACTGGACAGTTTGATGGGGTCTTTCTCAGTTTCTCTGGCTCTTTTGTTGCGCTCACCACTTTCTCTCGGCTTTGTTTCAATTCAGCTTGTGGGGGAGAAGTTACTGCATCTGTTAGGGCTGTTATTTTTTCGAATTCCTATAGACCCTTTCGATGTGTCCCTTTTCTTACAAGCTTCTGCAATGGGCATCAAGGAATCTGCACATCGGATCAAGGTGGTTTCCTCCGCAACGAGCGCTTCCCACCAGTTTTCTTTTTTGACGCCTTTTTTTTGTTGGGGTATGGGCGGTGGACCTCATCGTCTTCCTCTCTGGATTCTGTGTCTCGTCAAAATCTTCATGAAGTGTGGTGGCGGAAATTGCTTCTCCTCTGGTTAGGCCATTTCGCTCGTTGTTTGCTTCATTTGTTTCATGGTGGCCGCTGACTTTTTCAGACGGCTTCTGCAGCGTGGGCTTCAGTGATTGCTTCCCACGGTTATGTTGGGGCTTTATATTAGCAATTTACTCTTGTAAATTACGAGTCTTTTAAACCCACTACTACTCGATCTCAGCATGGCTTCACTCTAAGTTCAGGAACTCAACATGCTCCCCCCAGTTGTCTCGGAGGCTGCCAAAATCAGCGATGTCTCGCCTTTTTTTGGTCCCTTTCTGTAGAATTCGTGCCGTTTGATGAGATTTTGACACACTGGTGCATAATGAGCCTTCAACATTCGCGTGGAGTTCGGGCGCAAAGTCATTTGTTTTACACTCTGGGCTTCGCCAATGCCTTGGCCATTTTGAATACGCCATTGGTCGCAATGCGTTAAGAAGCAGCCCTCCTTACGGCTGGTCTACAGATCTCTTCCATCTCGTATACTTCTAAGTACATTTGGAAACGGTCTACATCAGGATTCCCAATCTTCTTTCATTGGGATTGAAGGGTGCGGGTGGTGCATTAATTTCCAATCGCTTCAAACCTGGTTTCAATTCGCCGCATGCATCAGTCTCCGTTTTAGGACGATCCCAATCTCGTCCAGTGTTCGCGTCTGGAAAAACGCGAGGTAGACCGGGTTTCCAACAAGTAAAAGTCTTTTATTTCACAGTTAAAGTGAAACAAACAGAAACTGTTTTGGCTCTTGCCAGCAGAAACAGCCTTTATATACGGCTTGCCTTGCTGGCTTGTAGCCAATGATGGTTACTTGGTTTTGCCACCTTTTGGCAGCTCTTTTGGATTGGTTCCCAGTGAACCAATCCCTATGCCGGCTTTTCTAACCAATCACAATCGAGGATTTGGAGTAAACTATTTTATACAGAACACAGCTGATATAATAATCTTTTAATTTGAGCAACACACACACACACACACACACACACAGCTTTATCAGTCCAAATTCCGTTGTTAAATTCAGAATGAGAAAAAAAATTCTTATTTTCTGTTTTCCTTTTCCCCCTTCTTAATACAGTAAAGTTGCTTATTTTAACCCTTATCAACACAGGGATTGTCTCTATTTATATAAATTGCTATACATATATAACATAATTAATTTATTCTGAACTCTCTTACAGCATTACAGTAAGAAAAACAACAACAACCTTTCTTTCAAGAAGACTGCTTTTTCTCTTACTGTAAAAACAAAGGTTACCCTAAGGAATGAGGATTAACATTCCAAGCTTTTACACTTTCATTTGGAAATGTCTCATTAAATTCAATGAAGCTTGCTCTTAGGTAAGTGGCTGTAGAATTACAACCTGAACTGCATATTGGAATGTACACTTATCAAGAATTTACTGAAAAATCCAACAGAGATTATCTCCTTTTATTTAAAAAATTGTAAATATGTCCAGACATGGTTGCAGGGAAAACAACATTTTCAAACATTTTTCAAATAATTTAGCAGGCAGCTATGGCTGATATATTGATGCTAGAGTAATTACAAGATAAAGCACAGCTCTTCCAAAAAACATACATTTGTTTAAATGCATGTGCACAGAATAGAGATTTACTTTCATATGAATTTGTACCCCGGATTCTTTTGGAATTATACGGTAGTAAATACTGTCTTCCTTGCTGCTGAAAGTATTCAGTGATAAATTTCAAAAAAATGCAACAAGAAAAAAATCCATACATTTTTTTTCATGTCTTGAGGAATAGGGGGGCATTTACAGTTAACATATGCTTTAAGAGATCTCTATGTATTTTGATTTTTTTTTTGAAATTGTTATATTCATTGCTAAAAGATTCTTTTTCATCATTTTATGATTTTTTAAAAAAAAAATCTGACAAATATATAACTATGAGGTGTTTCATACTCTATTCTCAACCAGAAGGACATTATTTCCAAGTGCTTCCGTGTCTGGGCTGCAACAATCCAGGTTACTACTAAACAGCCAAAAGAGAATTGGAAAACAAATTATGCCTTTGTGGTCATTTGAGTTTTTGCAGCTCAGATATGCTAGCACTAGAGATGACCTCACCATCCTCTCAACCTCCTGCTCTGACATATTATATCTAAACTTTGATGGCTGTAACCTATCCAAGTGGGAAAAAATAAATACTTCATTATCTGAGGAAACTAAATAGCAACGTACTTTGTTTGCAGGAAACATATATCAAAATACAAGAAAAGAAATATTTAACAAATAAAAAACTAGATGAAGAATTCATCTCAGTGGGTGCAAAACAATATCAACAGATTTGTTTTATAAAATCCCAACTTAAACCATAGTTATAGTTGTTTAGATGTAGAAGTGGAACTTAATGGACTAAAATCAATAGTGGTTTATATTCCAAATGATGATAAAGTTTTTTAATATTTCATGGATCAATTATTTCATTTTTCCTAGAAAAACTGATTGGCCAGAGAATATTATTTCTTCTCAGAATGATACAAATCATTTTCAAGAATTGATAGGATATGGATTTCTAAAATCTTGGCAAATAAAATTTCAGAAGTTTATATTTTGCCTAAATCATTTTCAGACCATAATCTAATTCTTTTGATACTCAGAAAAAAAGAGTTGAATTATAGATTGAGATTAAACAAACCTATTTTGCAGAAGGAAGTGATTATAAAGCACTGTAAAAAGAAATCAAATGAATATTTTGATAATAATATGGACAAAGGGACAAATTTAATGACTATTTGAGATGCTAGTAAAGCAGTCATGAGGTACCTCATACAATACAACCATTCAGAGAAGAAGGAATCTTGGGAAAAGATGCAAAAGATAATAGATGAAATTAGAAATAAAGAGATTGAATTGCAGAAGTTACCAATGGATTATATTGTACATTTCTACATCAAATTAAACTGCTACATCAAAAATTATCTATTGTTAACAGATTCTATATCAACAGAAACCAAACTAAACTACATGAAACAGAGACATTTTGTATTTGCAAATAAACCAGGAAGATGGTTGGCATGTATACTATGAAAGGAAAAGAAAACGAAAAGATAGGGGAAATCCAAGTAGGTGAAATTGTAAGTCATTTTATAATCCCTATTTCCAATCTTTATAAGAAACAGGAAATAGACATGCAAAAAGTGTCTTGATGAAATGTCTAGATCAGTGGTGGCTAAATTTTTGGGCTCCCCTGCTTGTGCTTGCATGCCATCACCCAGAAGGTACATATGCATGACCAACCCATGTGACTCATACGACCCCTACTGTGCGCTTCTGTGCATGTGCACATGACCTCGTGTGTGCCATGTGCTTCTGCACCGGCATGTCTCCTGCACACCGCCGTGTCCCTGCACATGCACACTAGATATCTGACAATCAACTGTTGGGTGGGCAGCGCACAAGCATGCACAACACATGTTTTCTGGGCAAGTACTCACATGGTGGCAGAAATAGTTCTGCGTGCCACTTCTGGCACACGTGCCATAGGTTTGCAACCATGGATCTAGATGATTACCTACAAAAGCAACGTTTATTGGAATTCTCATGTTCAAAGACAACTTCTGAATGAACCATTATCTATCTTTGAAATATCAAAAGCTACATAAAAGCACTGAACAGCACACTGTGTCTGCACACATAGCAGGTGGGGATGTGTGCATAGATATGTATAATCTTTACAACTTCCCAAGCTAACAATATATTGTTTTTCAATCTTATTTTTCTCTTCTTTTTTCATCTCATTGTGGATGAGATGCATTTGACATAAACACTTAAGTGCAAAATAAAAACAAATATGCCATGTTCTACTCAAAAAAAAAATCCATTTCCCTTACTGAAATAAAGAATGAAGATATGAGCAATTCTTTTTAGTGGGTAGCCAGATTAGTGCTTCATAAAGCATCACAACAGTACCATTATCACATAATCATTATTTTGCTTGCAGCCTTAAAGATACTTCTAACCTATAATAGTCTTTGTTCTTGTATCTTGTGCAATCTCCCATCCCATGCTGTGAAATTAGCATCTTCCATTCTCACTTGTGCTTAAAGTAATCACAAGTTAAAATCACAAACCTTTAAGAATTGTTCATGTCTGTAGTTATCCATGCAAGTCTTTGTGGTTTTTAAGAAAATTTAAAAGCAAATGAAATAAAATAACAACAGTTGTTAAGTAAACAATAAACTACAAACAATAAATAAAAGACATAAATATTTTATATTTATTTTTATATTAGTTTGATTGCAAAGAAAACACATTGTAAGATAAATGACACTGTTTATTATAAAATGGCACCATACACCCATACCTCCTTGGGAAAAAAGTAGAATTTTTGATTATACCCAATTTGCATGTTCATGAATCTTGATATAACTATTTGGCTAGTTTGTGTAGGTCAAATATAATAAACTGTGCATAGTTCAAATATAATAAACTACCAGGAAATTGAATAGGGATTTGACATGCACAAAGGTTTGGAGAGATAATAGGTTATCAGCATGCTCACAAAGTGTGAAATTATGCTGTGACCATTGTATTTGAAGTTAATTCTCTGAGGAGACGAAGAAGAAAATACATTTATAAAGAAACAAATATTTCATGAATCATTATATAGTTATAGATTTTTGCAGTATCTGACATCCTACAATTAAGCTATATCATATAACAAAAAGTGGCATTATGATGCTCCAAGTTAATTTTATATATTCATCTAAAAGTTAAGAAACATGAAAGAATTAGTTTAAATTTTATAATTGTTTTAAATTATAAAATTATAATTTATAATTATATGTTTTAAATTACATACTATTTTAGCATGTAAACATATCATTGGTTTCAGGATATAATTTAATGCTAACATTTAAAACTACACCTAATCAAAATCAAATATGAGTAGATAAATAGAGTATCTTTGGACAACATTAACTAAAAAATGGATATAAGCACTGCCCCTTGACTGGTCATGGGAAACTTTTACCGTTATCTTTTAAACTACCTTGCCTTTAGTAAAATTATTTTTTCTTTCTATCTTTAAAACTGAATTGTTTCAATACTAAAATCTTAAATAATTTTTCCCGTCTTGAGCTTCAAGATCATGACAATAATGAAAATTCCTAAGATATAAATTTGAAGAGGATTAAAAAAAACAAAACCAGGAATAAACCAGAGTTATAACAGGAACAAATTGATTGTTACAGAAATGGGCCAAACTGACAAAATACTCAAAAATTACTAATACAAGTAATCCTCGTGCTTACTACCTCAGAGATCATTTGCAGTTAATATTATAATGAAATATTAGTTTGGGATTGGTCCTCGCATTTATGACCTAAACATGATGTAAAGCAATGAAAACCTTAAATAAAGTCATAATTTTCACTGAGTTTCACATAACTAAGTTATCACTCATAATTTTGGTCACTGAACAGGGATTACCTGTATTAAACACTATAAAACATGCATTTTAAAGAAGCATTGGTCCTATTACATTTCCAACAAAATGTTATGTTTGTATGTCTATACAATATGATGGAGTCCAATAAATTATAAATATTTTTTCTTATATAAGCCATAATTTTAGGTTCATTTTCAAACTTACTATAAAAGTTAAGTTCCCATTGTCTAAGCAATACAGAAATATCCAATTCTTTGTTCTACTCATTTCTTAACATCAACCCATCAAATTGATTTATTGATAACAAATATCTCTAGAGAGCAGTAGTAGAGCTTTTTTTAAAGTTTTAAATAATTCAACAATATGTTCTAATATTTCAAGTGTCTCAGAAGCTAAAAAATGGTACTGGTCCAAACAATGCTATTAACAAAAATTATAGCTGTAAAAATTGTCATGGGAGATGATATTTGTGTCTTAACACTGAATATATTAAAAAGTTATCTTCAACAGTTGGGCCCAAGTAAGTATTCCATTTCCATCTAATATTTCCCAGTAAAAGAGTTTTTAAAAAGTATTTAAAGTTGGATTTCCCCATAAAGCCAATGTAGTATGGGGGGGGGTACATAATACAGTGCTGCACAGGCTCCGGGATGCATTCTAACCATTTCTCCAACCACTGGAAGGGCCACTTCTCTGCTACCTGCAGTGCTGTGAAGTCCAGAAGGGACTCCAGACTCTGTGTCTGCACTCTAAATGTGGCATAAGACATGGCAAGGGCAGAAGGGAAAGCAACAGCAGCGAAGGAAGCAGCAGCGGCAGCCAATGAAGGTCCCATGACACAAAGTGCCCACCACCAAGGCTGACATCTATGCTGCTGCCACCCACCCACTGACCCGGCCTGCAGCCAGCACCATACCCTGCTCTGCACCAAAGGCGCTTGGCGTAAGTAGGGAGCTGTCCGCACTCCACCATGATTAGCTGTATATATACAAACTCCATACGGAAGCCTGATGATGGCAGATGAGATTCTGCTGAAATGTTGCTACAACTTTAAAAGCACTACAATGNAGCCTCAAATTTAAAACCAATGCCTGTGATAGCCTGACCCACATACAAACTCCATACAGAAGCCTGATGATGGCAGATGAGATTCTGCTGAAACATTGCTACAACTTTAAAAGCACTACAATGACGTGGGATAATACCCGAAGGAAGCTGAACTACATTCATGTAAGTTATAGCGTGTTTCTTCAGGTGCTGAAGAACGTCGCCACTTTCCGAGGGAAGGTGCTCACCCGAGAGGATATCTCCTTCTCTTTCTCCACAAGATCTGCACTGCGGCTGAGGAGGAGGAGGCTGAAGCCGTTTCCTTCTGCTTGATGAGAGGTGAGGAAGCCGCAGCTTTGCACAGCAAGCGCTGCTTGCCCGGGCGAGATTTGGGAACGAGGGGCAGGAGGAGGCATGCACACACCCGCGGCTCGCTTACCTGGCTCTGCCCAGTCCGCATGGCTCTGGCGTGGCCCTGGTGGAATGAGCAGAGGGTCCGGTGGGGAGGCACTCGATGCCTTGGTGAGAGCTCTGCCGCCGGGAAGGAGGGCCTGCCTGTCAGCTGTGCTAGGTGCCCCAGCCTGTGTGGATCTGCATGTGGTTGAGGAGCCATATCTCCATATCCAATAGAAAGGCTAGATTCACCTGGTATTAGCGGGCCACACTTACCCACTGACAATAGGGAATGCACAGTGTTGATGCCACAGATCAATGTTAATGACAGTCCTGAGCAAGTTGGAATATCTAATGGCAGTCAAATGCAGAACATCCCAGTAAGTGGGATAAGAGCACTGCAACCTCAGCAAGAGAAACCCTGAGTACAAAGTGGGCCAGTCTTCACCCGTAGTGGCAGATGTTCACAATCACCAAACAGACATAACCTATATGAAGTGCTGATACTGATTCTCATCCAAAATTTCACAGTGATGGCTTGTATTGTATTTAATTACATTACATGAAACACTTGACTTCAACAATATGTTTGGTGAATGTTCAAAGTTACAATGGCATTGTAAAAGTGATTTATGACCTGTTTTCATATTTATGACTGTTGCAGCATTCCCATGCTCACGGTATCAAAATTTGGGCACTTGACAACTGGCATGTATTCATGATTGTTGCCCTGTTCCAGGGCCATATGATCATTATATGTAGCCTTCCCCAACTGGCTATCAATAAGCAAAGTCAATAGGGAAAGTGATAACTACATTATTCACTTAACAACTACGGTAATTGACTTAACAACTGTAGCAAAAAAGTTAAAAAAACAGACAAAACTCATTTAACATTTTCTTTGCTTAGCAATAGAAATTCGGGTCTCAATTGTAGTCTTAACTCGAGGACTACTTATAACTAATAACAAATCTTACTTAGAAGACTGAGCAGCCTTTTCCTCTTCTTTATGATTTTGAATAATTGCTGCTAAATTCCAGTTTCTAGCAATTTAAACAGATCAACCAATGTGAAAAATACTGCCATTAAAGGGGAATCACCAGCAGTTGCTCTGAATTTTAGTTGAATATTTTTATTTCTGGTTTAAGTTACTTCACTAATCTGGCAATGTCAAGGACTGAAAATGGCAAAAATCCAGGATTCAATTCCAGCATTGATGAATGGTCCTTCTATACAAAATGTTATACAGGGATAACATTTAATGAAGAAACACAGGGACTGTTAATTAATAAAAGAGACCATTTCATATTCTGGCCTACTTTGAAAAGCCAAACTCTAGGATATGAAAATCAACCTCCCTGTGGTAATTATACCAAGACAAACCATGCTAATCATCCCAGGAGATGGATGCTAATAGCTAGATGAATTATTTCATCTTGCGTCTATGTAGATTGCATCTACTGCTTTGCCCTGATCGAGTTGTGTAGTCGATGTGTTTTTGCAGTGGAGTTGCAGATTACATGATAGTTTTTTTCTGAAACCAAATTGTTTATTAGAGAGTAGGTTGTTTGTTTCTAAGTGAAGGATAATGGATTGATTAATAATTGATTCCATGACTTTACAGGTGACGCAGCATAAAGAGATTGGACTGTAATTTTCAACTAGGCTGGGGTCTCCTTTTTTTGTAGATGGGGATGACCATAGCATTGTCGCATAGGTTAAGGGCAAGAGCTGTCTGAAAGATTTTTCAAATTATATTTCGAGGTTGCAGCTATGGCAGTGGATTACGTTTAAGAAGTAGGCACAATCATCCGGTCCAAATTAGATAAGATGGTTTTAATTGTGTAGTGCTGTTTCAACATTGCTTCTTCCGTAAAATCAACTATAATATGAGATTATTGTAGTTTTCTGTAGGTTCAGCTAGGGAAATACTGGACTGACCATATTGCTGTTTACAAATACTGAGCGCATATAATGGTTAAAAATGTTGGCTTCCATGGTATCACTTGTGCATCTTACCATTAGGCTCCAGGATAGTGGGACCTTTGAGTCTTTTAGTTTGTGTTGACAAATGTGAAGTGTGGATGAATGGTGTGTAGAGGTTTTCTCTTGTTTAATCTGATATTGGTAAATTCGCTTTATTTGGTGGTAAATCTTTTTGTGACTTTTGAAGTTGGCGACGTGACCAATTTGTCTTCTACCAAAGTGATTTCTTTGTTAAGCCTCTATTTTCTAGATAGTTTGTTTTTTTTCTGTTTGGAATTGTATTGGTACAATATAGTTTGATGAATTTTTTGACTCAAAGTAAAAATAGGTTGTAATGTCTCTACATATGCCATTATGAATAGAAATGCCAATCAAGGATGAGAGATATTGTTATAATGATATAGTTACCTTTTTGAATTATAAATTGGGATGATTCCATCATTGGATGATTTTTGTGTGAATGTATTGAGACAAAAGTCAATTATATGTTGGTACTTATTGAAAAGGGTTCTTTAATTTGTATTACTGTATTAATCAAACTAATTGCAAGAAGATGAGATCGGAACAGTTGTTAAGTCCTGTTGTTTGGTTAGTAGATTTGTTAACTGCTTGTAGAAGTTTCCATGTGTTGGTTCAGTTTGTACATTCGTTTGGGTTCCAGTTAATCAAAGGAAGTACAAGAAGATAAAAGCGGTTGAGGCAGGATGTTTTCATGTTGTGAGTTATTAGCTTGTTTACATGTTCGATGTCATAATCAGGGCTCTGTAAATAGTAAAGAAATCTTGAAATCTGATATTTAAGACTTTCACAATGTGGTCTAGGAAGAATGCAATGACTCTTTTCTTCTAGATGTAAGGATTTTATTAGAAGATAACCACCAAACTCCTCATGCATTTCACAATTCGATCATAAAACATGAAGTCGAGTCTTATGTGGTATGGAAGTCAGGAGAGATGCATGACATGTTTCACCAGACAAATATAACGTTGAATTTGCCATATTTTAGTAAGAGGAGAAATTCAGGTATTTTATTTACAAGGCTTCTTGCATTGAGTAGTTTGCATTTAAGAACAGTTGTGGTTGGAATAGAGGTAGTTAAGGGTGTGCATGTCTAGTTTTGAGTGATGTTGGATTGGATGGGATGGGGTTGGATGCAGAGTTGTGGGTTGTGTGACTTTCTCTTGATATAATCAGCATGGTAGTCAATGTATAGGTCCTTTTCTCCATTGTCTAGATGGTTTTTAAGTTCTGTGTGGAGTTCACGGGAGCGGATTCTTGGATCAGATCTGCACCTTTTTTAGTGCTATCTTTTTGTCTACCAAATATAGTGTGTGTAAATTTGTTCAGAGACTGTGCAGAAATATATTGGGGAAATTTGTCTAAAAACCTATATTATCAAGAATTCTCTTGGACAAGACGTATTTTTGTTAAATCATAATTTTGAATATAGTAGGTATGCATTATGGGTTATTACATCAGTTTAAATTAATGATAATCAATCTTAGAAAGATTTTACAATATAGGAAGTCCTTGATTTACGACAATTGACTCCAAAATTTCTGAGGCATTTGTTAAGTGAATTTGCAACCTTTCTGACTATAGTTGTTCTGTGAATCACAGCATTATCAATTGAATCTCGCTCCCCCTTGATTTTGTTTGTCAGGAGGTGACAAAATGTGATCATATAATCCCAGAACACTGCAATCGTCAGAAACTGCAGTTGCCAAGAATTTGAATTTTTATCATGTGACCATGGGGTTACTGCAATGGTCATATATGTGAAAAGCAGTCATTAGCCACTTTTTTCACTGCTGTTATAACTTTGTACAGTCACTAAATGAACTGTTATAACTTGAAGACTACATGTACAATATAGAAATATGTATATTGTATCCTCAATGGAAATCTAAAAACCACATTTTATCACAAGGCCACCAATACTCAGCTCATTCTAAATTTCAACAGCAACCATCTACTGTCACACAAAGTTGTACCAGAACACTATATGGCAGGGTGAGAACTCACTGTAGTATCCAGCAAGCCAAACAGTTAAAGAGCAGGTACCTACATGAACAATTCAAGCAGAATGAGTACCCACAATCATTTGTTACAAGATGTCTGTGCAACATGGTTGGGAGAAAGGAAGAAACAAGGTAGAAGATCAACCATATGGCACATCCTGTCACATATCAAAAACATTGCGGAAGCTGTAGAACCCAGCTTCCAAGTTCTGTAAGTTGGCATTGCACACTGCCCAGAGGCTACCCTATGAAAACAAATTATACATTGTAAAGTATCTCCTTTAAGACAGGAGATACTTTCAATGTAATCTACCAAATCCCCTGCATGAATTGTCCTGTGACTAGGACATGTAGGACAGATAGAGAGGAAGCTAACCATCAGATTGCAGGGACACAAACAAGTGGTCAGACGAGGAGATCCAAACTCACTGGTAGCATCACACTGCAATGAACAAGGACATACATTCAATTTTGCAGCGACTAAGATTGTTAAACAAGCAGGCACCAAAACAGCTAGGGAAGTGATAGAAACCTGGGAAACAGGCCTCTTGTTAATCTACAGGAGTGCTGACTTACCACCAGCCTATCAAGTACTTAGAAGGAGTGGGCTGGGTAGCACAAGCAAACAACAGCCAACGACGTAATAGCAGCCATCATCACACCCCAATCAACATCTAAAAAGCCACACACAACAGGCACCATACTGTATAAGTACCACACACAGAACAACATACATTGTTCTGAGAGAAGTTCCCTGAAGATACTGTCCAGCATTTGTCCAAAAGCTTAAAAGACCTAACTGAATCCTCCGATATACAAATATATTGTTATTTTAACTTTGCTGAATATTTGACAGAGCAAAACTGTTAAAATTATTGGTGTTCAGCAATAGAGAAAAATGACATACATGTCATTTAATATGGGAAGATCAATTTTAAACTTTGATGTAATGTCCTTAAAACAAGTCAAAATGAGCTCAGTAGTGAATGTGGCCTTCACGTGCCTGTATGACCTCCCTACAATGCCTGGGCATGCTTCTAATGAGGTGGCGGATGGTCTCCTGAGGGATCTCCTCCCACACCTGGACTAAAGCATCCCCCAACTCCTGGACAGTCTGTGTCAACGTGCTTTGGTGGATGTGCGCGACATGATGTCCCAGATAGTCCTCGACATTAGATTCAGGTCTGTGGAACAGGCGGCTAGCTCCATAGCAATCAATGCTTCATCTTGCAAGGGAACTGCTGACCCATTCCATGCCACATTGAGGTTCTAGCATTGGTCGGGTATTAGGAGGAACGCCAAACCAACCTCACGCAGCATATAGCTCTCACACAGTGGGTCTGAAGATGCTCATGCTTTGGCTACCCTAGATGGCAGTCTAGGCTAACCTTTGGGTCGGGAGCGACGATGGAGGGGCTGTGCGGCCCGGGCCTAGAGAGAAAGTCCACCGCCACAAGCCATTACGTCGACGCCAATCCCGTGCCAAACCAGTCTATGCTGGAGGAGTTGCAAACAGCAGAACGTTCTCTATCGGTCATCATGCGACCCGTCTGGCATCTGTCACAGTGCTCCAGGTGTGACACCTGTTTTCATTTGGGAAGAGCACAGGGCACTTGTGGCGGAATTTCACAGGTGGCGATTTGCATGCCGGTCTTGGTGTTCTCTGGCAAATATGCCGGAAACATCCTGCACAGTGTGACTGTTGAGAGACGTGACTTCCATACACACCTCGACCCCTGTGGACATTCAGGACCTCAACACCAGCCCTCAGCCATGTGCACATTTGTGGCCTGTTTGGAAGTCATTTTGCAGGAGCTCGTGGGCAATGCTCCTCCTCCCTCTCTTGCACCAAGCAGGCGGAGTAGAGGTCTGTGATGCTGGGTTGGTGCCCTCCTACAGCCATCTTCCCATGTCTCGCGTGATGTAGCTGGCCTGTCTCCTCCCCGATAGCCGCTTGGCATTCTGCTGGACACTACGTGACAGAAGAAGGCAACCTCTGCTTGGCCACGCTTCGCATTGACTGTGCTGCATCCTGGATGAGCGCTGCACTACCTGAGTCACTTGTGTGGGTTGTTAGACAACGCGTGCTCATGATACCACTAGAGTGAAACAGCACCGCCAGCATTCAAATGGACCTACAACCATCAAGCCAGAAAGCATAGGAACTGAAGATGTGGTCTGTTGATCATCCACTCCTTTCTTGGGGGATGTCTTGCTAAACTGCTATGCCTTTCAACCGGTTTGTCTATTCGCATTTGCCAACAGCATGTGAAATTGATCTGTCAATCAGTGTTGCTGATTACCTAAGGGACCGTGCTTGATTTCACAGAAGTGTGATTGACTTGGAGTTACATTGTGTTGTTTAAGTGTTCCCTTTATTTTTTTGAGCAGTGTATTTTTCATGGACAATCATTCCCGAAAATCATACTTGGTTCCCCTATTTATTTATTTTTAACTAAATAAAGGAGATTTAACTTCTACAATTAAACACATCTTTGTTAATAAAGTTATATCTTAATCTCAAAGCATTTATATATGCACATGGTATATAAAATATGTTTTCAAATTTTCTTAAATTTTTTTAAAATTCAGAATATGTTGAGTATAGGTGCTCTGGAATAGATCCACTATTTTAAACTGCTGAATTCTATCAATTTGAAGCTTCTATTACCCCTATAAGATGGGTAGGAAAGGCTTGACACTAACATAATGGAAGGACAGATGGTAAAGACGGTAGAATTTGCTGAGATGGCTAAATTGACAGTTTTGAGCAGAGAATTTGCTGAGATGGCTAAATTGACAGTTTTGAGCAGAGAAAAGACTAATCAAGTTTAATACTGAATGGAAGCCTCTTCTGGACTATTTGTGTGAAAAAAATAATAATGAAGTTATGATATATGGTTTTTAGGACTAGAGAAAGAAAGTTGATTACTGAAAAATGATTTTCTTACAACCATAATTTGCATAGTAATTTCCACTTATATCTAGAACAGATGTAAAAAAAATGGAAGTTATTCTTTATACTTTTTTCTGTACTTTTGGCTTTGTCCCTTTTTCTTTCTTTACTTTCTTTTTTCTACTCTAAATATTAATTTCTGTTAATTTTCTTTTATTCTTATTCTAAAACTCTAATAAATCATTGTCAGTGTTCCAGCAACCCTCCATTCCAATGAATAACTCCGAGACAGACATATCTCAAAGGTATCTTTATTTGGATAGTAACTGGCACATCTGTGGAATCCCAAAACTGAAAGTTCCAGGCTTCCTTGCAAAAGTCAAAACTTCAGATCAATCCCCTCTTAGCCATCACCACATCGGATGGTCTAATCACCATCCGCCCTATAGTAAGATTCCCAATTCATTATGCGCCACACTCAGTGACCTTGAACCAAACAAAAGAATATTATTTTTGTCTAACTAGATATACTCTGGGCTCTGGGCTTGCCGGGTGGAGAGTTTGAAGTGGTAGCTGCTGCTTCTGGATCCCTGTTGGGTGAATTTCTTTGTGGGAGGAAGAGGGATAGTGGCCCCTGAAAAATTATGATTTTTCAGTATCCGTCTCCCCACTTGATGGTCGGGACCCATTAATCCAGCCAAGCCATTCCCAATATTATAGATTCCAACATTTTTGGAGCCATAACAAAGCATATGAGCTCACAGTGTCTGCTCATCTCTAGTTTGATTAACTCTATAATTTGGGTAGCAGGAACTCCTCCAATTAAAGTTCCATCTACTTGTTCAAACCTGATTGGGTGTTTCAGGGCTTTAGTCTTTATTCCTAATTGTTCAACGATGGGGAGGCCAATAAGGCATCTGGAACATACAGTGTCTATTACTGCTTCTATCTCCCCTGCTTCCCATCTCAGGCACCACCAACTTCACCTTAACTGTAAAAGGAGGAATGGTAGCACTCACCATGGGGTCCTCTTCTTCATCTTCCTCTGGGGAGAGGATTTCTTGGGGCAGAAGTTCCTTGTTTCCTTCTATGTAGAGGGGACCTTCTGCAGCATGTCTAGCAAACCAGCTAGTGTCAGAAGGCTTCTGTGGAATCCTTCATCCCCTGACAGCTGTACTAGGCCTCAGCTCTGGAACAGATGCAGGAGCGAGACAGTCTGGTCCGACTGGCTGCCCTATGACCAGCCTGGCCATATCGATAGCACTTTAGAATCCTTGTGGGCTGGGTAGGAGCAGTTTTAGCAGATCTGGTCAGAGGCTGTCTGGCCACCATTCTCTTAGAGAACGGCCTTCAGAGGTTGTTGTTTTTTTCATGTGGATTGATTTATCTGTCCATCCAAAGGGACATGGCACACCAATCCTGTAAAGTCTCTGGTATTCCTCTGATGTTGCAGTCTTTTTAAACTTCTGGATCAATAGCATTCTTAAAGTAGTGCAGAAGTATTCTGTCAGTTCATGAGATTGCTTGCAACCCTTCTAAAGTCCCATACAAAGTCTTTTAAAATCTCCCTTGCCTTGTTTCATTTCCATTATTTTGTCTTCATTTTCTCCAATTCTATCAGGATTCTCAAACGTAGCCCTAAGGAGTTCAACAAAGACATCGATATCCTGTAGCTCCAGTACTTCCTCATAGTGCAATTGAGCTAACCAATTGGAAGCATCCCCCTCATTCATTCCATCTGTGATTGCAGAAACCAGGTCGCAATTTGTTGCATATTAGTTTCCAAAACCAATCTATGTGAGATCAGATCAGAGTAAGGAAATAAGTGTTCATGCTGTCTGCCAAACACTGCTTTAAAAGCCACTTGATCTTGTCTGAGGGGGGTGGGGGGATCAGATAGCAACTGCAGGCTGAGCTGGAATGTGTTGAGCTGGCTATAGCATGTGGGGGCCCTGTAGGTGTACTCCAAAGGGTAGCTGAGCTGGGATGTGCCAACCTGCTGGGGCACACTGAAGGAAGGGGCCCTTAAAGATTGCTCCAAGGGGTGGCTGAATTGAAACCTGCTGAGCAGGGCCCATCTGTAGAATTCTTCACGATGGGAAGAGGAGTAGTGGTAGTAGTTTATTGTCTGCACAGATCCCTTTGCTGAGAAGGGATTGCTGCTTCTCTTTGGGCCCAGGGAGCTCCTGAATCAAGTGGTGCAACAGATGCTGGCATCCACTGGCATTGGACTCATCCCTGACCAGGATAAAATCCCCACCCTGGAGGAATACTCTCTGCAGGGAATAATCTTCTTGCTGGTTGTGGAGGGGAAGGAATTGGGGTTTGTAACATACCCAGTGTCAGCTATATCTGCTGTTTTTCCCTTGCTGCTTGGGTGGGTGCCAGGCTGGGCCACCTCTGACCGACACCACATTGGTTTCACTGTCAATTTTTGGACTAGGTAAAGTAAAGCTTGTCTGGAGAGGTTGTGGTCGTGATATATAACCTTCCACCTTAAGCTGCTGGAATTGCTCTGGGATCCCTGCCAACGACTTCGGGATGGAGGCAATAGGTTCCAGTCTTGGGAGTTGTCTGATTCCAACGCTCCCCCACTTCTCCACTCTGTCTCGTGGGCTGTCCTTAGAAGGCTGGAGAAAGAAAGGCATTCAGGTAGCTTCTCCTCTAGTCTCACATCTGGATTCAGCTCCATCTCACAGCTTCTCCATGAATCCATCTCTGTGGTCCAGGTGCCTAGTCTCCGTCTCTCCTCTGTAGCTTCTATCGCTTGCAAAATTTCTTCAGAAGGGGGACTGGGGGGTCTCAATTAGTTCTCTGGTGGTCAACCCCATAGCCCCTTCTGTAGCTTCTTTCCTTTCTTTCATCTTCACTGAGTCTTTGCACTGCTCCTTTTTTGGAGCTAGTGCTGGGGCTCAGCACCCCTGACATCCCCCACTTGGAACTTGTTCAGAGTTTCAGGATAATGTCAGTGTTCCAGCAACCCTCCATTCCACTCTGAGACAGACATATCTCAAAGGTATCTTTATTTGGACAGTAATTGGTACATCTGTGGAATCCGAAAACTTAAAGTTCCAGGCTTCCTTGCAAAAGTCAAAACTACAAATCCTTCTCCCCTTAGCCATCACCACATCACATGGTCCAATCACCATCTGTCCTAAAATAAGATTCCAAATGTGCCACAATGACCTTGAAACAAACAAAATAATTTTATTTTGTTTAACTAGATATGCTCAAATAAATTCTTCCCTCCCAGTTTCTCAGGCTCAGTTGTGGCAGCATGGATACATCGAATCTCAATATGGCTTCCAAAGCTGACACCATTATGAAAAGAAAATGAAAAATGTATATAGTATGTCTATTATCTTAATTAATCAAGAATCTAATCTGAATGAGGTAATTCTGAATAAATAAATCAGAGAAGGTCTGAACATAGAATACATTCAAGCTATTATAGCCTGAATCAAATTATTTACCCAGCTATTCCAGTTTTGTCAGTGCTGATTGCCAATAGTTCTTCAGCGGTTTAGGTAGATTCCAGTTCATCCTAACTGGAAAAATCAGAGAGAAAACGTACAATCTTCTGCATATAAATAATTTGCTTTACTGGGCATTCTCAAGTTTCAAGCTGAATTGAGGCCAGAACTTAACTTGCTAAGCAATGCTGTTAAATGAGTTGCGCCCAAGTTTAGAACTTTTTTTGCTATAGTTTTAATTGAATTATACATTTGTAAGATGAATCCCCCATTGACTTTCCTTATTGGAAACACATTGGGAAGGTTGCAAATGATGTTCATGTCACCCTGAGGTGCTGCAACTCTGGTAAATACATGCCAGTTACCAACCACCTGGATTCTGAATATGAGACTGTGAGGATAGTGCTATGGTCATTAGTTCAAGGCCTGGTCATAAGTCATTTAATAGGAAACCTATCTTCAAAGACTTCCACAAATTTCTAGAGTTAGATATCAGACAAGTTTGACAAAAACAAAACAAAACTTGTGAAAATAACTTGCTATCCTGTTCATAGCCACAACTGCAATTTATCACCTTTAAACAATTGGAATGGCGAGTCTAAGACAGATAAAAAGTACAGATAAACTGGCTAAAAATCTGAAATTAATAGTGTATAGCAGTTAATGTAATTTGTATCCACATTACTGTTAATTTGGTGATTGAAATTGAATCCAAGAATCAATGAATAGGAAACAGTCTAGTTTATAAGACCTTCAGGAAGAATCTCAGTTGCAAGCAGCATTAAAGGAAGTTAAGCCCCTGTCACACTGCACCAACGGATGCAAAGAGGATGTAAAACGGACAAAAAAGCTTGCCATCCGCTGGTTAACGCGATGTATGTATCCGTTCTGTTACTCACTGCCTCCGTTTTTCATCCTCCTATCCGTCAGCATCCGTCTATTGACATTTCATCCGCTCAGAAAGTTTTTGAGCTGCTCACAAACTTTGAGTGGAAAATGTACCCAATGCATCCGTCTGCATCTGCTAGGCAATCCGCTAGGCATCCGTTCGCATCCGTTAAACGCATCCGCTATATCCCTAGGCATTCACTGCGGCATCCGCGCAATCTCGCATCCGCTCGGATGCAGGAAGCGCGACACGGATGCAAAACGGTTATGCAAGAACGGATACTAGCGGAAAACAAAGCGTTTTAAAACGGAAAAACCAGTTCGCCGAGAGGGACTATCTCGGATATTTAAGGATGTCTACAGGATGGCCTAAGAGGATGCTAGAGGAATGCAAAGGGGATACCTATACTGCCTATAAAAAGGGGGAGAAAACTCACCTGGATCTCAACTTTCAGACCAGCAGACCAGCTTGTGCAGAACTCTGCAGCCTTCATCTGACTTTTCCTTTCTTCCACAGCATCCAGTCCATGTCAAACTGTGGATCGTAACACGTTCCTTTTGGCAGCACCATCCTTCCTCAACAGTGCGAAGCCATCTAACAGGCTCTGTGGAACTCTACTACGGGAAGAAAAAGAGTGCGGCAAGAAGTGTCCTGGATTCCGAAGATGGATGCAGGAGAAGAGCAGAGGACGGGAACTTACAAACAAGCTGATGGTGGAGCTCCAGGAACGAAGACACTCGTGCATTCCAGAATTTCATTGAGATGCCTCCAGCCATAATTTGACCGAAGTTTGGAGTGGCTGACACCAGGTTGACCAAGGCAAACACCAACTTCCGGCCCAGCCTGGAAACCTGGCTCAAAGGTGGCCACTTGTCACTCTGCACTACTGGCCTCAGGACCACCTACAGGAGCATGCCAGTAAACGGCTGGAGGGTTGCGCCACACAACACCATCAAGCATTGTTGCGTTCAGAGAGAAGTGGTGCAGGCCATCATCAAAGAATACCTGGAGCAGCTCCTCCAGTGCCCCACCACTGAACAAGGCTGGAAGAAAGTTGCAGAGCAGTGTACAGAGGTGGAACTTCCCCACACCGTTGGACCAATAGATGGGAAGCACGTGTGCCTGCAAAGCGCCAGCGCAAGTCAGGCCTCCACTTATTTCAAACTAACAAGCGGCTTCTTCAGCATCATCCTCTTCGCCTATTGGTGATGCTGACTACAAGTTCATCGATACTTCAGGCAACAGGTTTCTTCAAGATGCCCAGGTATACAACGCCAGTGACCTCAAGGAGGGGCTGGAAGGCAACCTCATCGTGGGCTTTCCCAGATCCAGACCCCCTGCCCAACGACACACAAGACAGATGTTGCCCTACTTCATCGTGCGGTGGATGACGCTTCTCCCTCGAAACCTAACTCATGAAGCCCTTACACCATCCCCCCAGGACTCCTCACCCGTGAAGAGAGGATCTTCAACTACAGGCTGTCCTGGGCAAGGTGGGTGGTGGAGAACGCCTTTGGCATCCTGGCCAACAGGTTCTTAGGTACTTCTCACACCATGCAGCATCGCTCACAGACCATGAGGAGGATCGTGGAAGCTTGCTGCATCCTGCACAATCTCATGCGCACCCGCTACCCAGTGTTGCAGAACAGGCTCGTGGACCTCCAACAAGGCAATGGGGACATGGAGCCTGGGGAATGGAGGCAAGGGCGAAACCTGATAGACACTGAGGATGTGCCAAGGCCCCAACAGAGCCTCACGTGAAGGGAAGAAGCAGCGCAACCTCCTGAGACACTGGTGCAACTCCCCAGCTGGAGCAGTGGAGTGGCAAAGACAGGATGATAGATGATTAATGGATGCTTCCTTCAGCCTGTCTCATCACATGGATGGATTGGGCCATGTATGTTGGTGGGCCACAATGAACAGGGCATTTAATAAAGAGTTGTGTTTATGTTGGACATATGTGGATGAATGCTTACATTGTTATTGATAATGAAGGGCCAAAGGTGTGGCACCTGGGAAGGTAGACCATTACTAGTCCCACTATGCTTGCACTGGAGGTTTATCTATCCCACAACTATCTTAACCAATCCCAAAGGTATCCCTGCCCATCCCATAGCTATTACCCATCCCAAATGTATCCCTGCCCATCCACAAGCTATTACCCATCCTACAGGTATCCCTGCCCATCCCACAAGCTATTACCCATCCCAAAGGTATCCCTGGCTCATTCCACAAGGTATCCCTGGCACCCCACTGCTATCTTAACCCATCCCACAAGCATGCAAAGGCTTAAACCATTCTAAAAGTTTCCACCAAGACTTATTAAAAAAAAAAAGAAAATGAAAGCAAGTGTGTGAATCAAAGATAGACTTTATTGAACAAGAAGCTATAAAACAAAAATGACCCAAGTCGAGTGTCCAAATAAAGTCCACAGGTAGCCAGCCAGCCAGTCTCTGGCACTCCTCTGGTCACTCGGAGCGTGTGCCAGTTCCTCAGGGGGTTGAAGGGTCCAGGTGCTTGTGGAGGTGGGTGCTACTGCAGTGCTGGTTTGAAGCCCCACTTGGGTTGCCCTGGCCCCGAGAGGACAACAGGTGGACGGTTGTGTTGAGAAAAGCTCTCAGACATCTGGCTCAGACCCATGATGCTGAGAGGTTCCTTCCTCCATGACATGGGGTAATCAGCCCCGTACTGATGACAGATGTACTGAGGCCGGGTATGGCTGAGGGGTGGAGGAAGGAGTAGTGTATTGGGGCTGTCTGGTCTGCCGCTGGTGAGGACTGGCGTCTGTGGCATTGCTGTCCTCGGTGGCATCATTGGCGTGGGTGGCATCGGTGGCATCAGTGGAACCGGTGGGCAACGGTGTCACCCGATGACTCTGTGCCTGGACTGGGAAGGGTTGCTGCCTGTGCTGCTGGACCTCCTGGTAGCTGTAGCCCTGGTAGGTGAGGCCTGTGGAAAGCCTTGGAATGAGAAGGGACATCACCTGGGGTGGAGGAGCAGACCTGGACTGTGTGGGAGCAGGTGCCTCTGGGTCTGGGGGTTGTGAAGCACCTCAGTGATCCGGTCCTTCTACCACCTGGTATCTGGAGACCGCCATTGTCCCTCAGGCCTGGTTGACATAGGTGAGGAAGGGCTTGCGGTGGAGGATGAGGAGTCGATGTGACCAGCTAAGAGAGGAGATCTTGCTGGTGCGGATGGTGTCCCTGATCTCCAGCAGGACAGTGTGGCTCTGCCCCTCCTGCTGTCTGGCTCTCTGCCTTTCTGTGGAGGTGGAGCTGGGGGTTGGTGGATGCGGGCTACGGCTGTGGTGGACGCGATGTCTCCTTTCTCCCACCGCACCAGGGAGTCCTCCACGTGCTCCACCACGGTTACAACACCTGTCCCCAGGTCTCCGCGTGGCACGCTCCAAAGAAACCTGGCTGAGACAGGGACTGACTCTCAGCCGGAGGAGGACTGCCACTTCAGCAGGCTTGCCGAGAGAGGGGTAGGCAGAGGGCTCCTGGTGCTGCTCCGGTGGTGGATCTTCACCCTCCAGAAAGCTGCCCCGCCATGACGTAGGTCTTCTGTCCGTCAGCTTAACTGTGGCCTGGCCAGATTTCTTCAGGTGCAGCTTCCCGTACCAGGTGTGCATGTGCTTCCACCAGCCGAGGAGCACATCCGATGTGTAGCCCAGACTCTCCGCCTTCTCTCTCCAAGCAGCCTGCTTCCTTTTGGTTCCCTGTACAGCCGGTGTCCCTTCCGCCACAGATAGTCTCTTCTTCTCATCCACTCCAGCACCTCATCCTCGTGTTTCCTCCTCAATAAAGTGCTGCATCCTCTCCCGTTGTCACATACGCCTCTTCCTCCTTTGGCAGGACAGATGGGCCCTAATCAGAGGGGCTCCCAGGTTGTAGGGGCTGCTCCTCCACACCACACAGCAGCAGAGCATCCAGAAGGAATCAGCAGCACAGCAGCAGCCAGCAGGATCAGCACCAGGATTCAGCAGCGTCAGAATGATCACCAGCAGCGCCCAGCAAGAGCAGGAGCACGAGCAGGACCAGCAGCACGAAGCAGGACCAGAGCACGAGCAGGACGAGCAAGACCAGGACGCAAGAGCAGTACGAGAAGTACAAACCAAGTCCAGGAGCATGAGCAGGACCAGCAGGACCAGCAAGCAGCCTCAGCAGAGTACGCAGCAGCAGAAGCACCACTGCCAGGAGCAGCTTTCAGCAGAAGCTCCCAGCACCAGAAGAGCGAGCCCGAGCAGCAGAAGCCTCAGCAGAAGCAGAGTCAGGGACAGGGGGTGGGAGGGTGGCCTGTCCTCTTGCCAGGGATAGGCGGCTTCTTCCCCATGGTTGTGGGGTTGCTGGCTGGCAGGAGGGCTGGCAGCAGGCTGGCTGGCGAAGGATGGCAGGCAAGGCTGGCAGGCAAGCTGGCAGCAAGCTGGCAGGCAGGCAGGCAGGCACCAAGGCTGGCAGGCAGACTGGATGGCAGGGAGGCTGGCAGGCACCAATGCTGGCAGGAAGGCTGGCACCAAGGCTTGCAGGAAGCCCTGCTGGAAGCCTGGCAGGAAGCCTGGCAGGAAGGCAGGCAGGCAGGCACCAAGGCTGGCAGGGCTAGATTGGCTGGCAGGAGGCTGGAAGGCAGGCTGGCAGCTAAGGCTGGCAGCAGCAGAGAGCAAGGCTGGCAGGAAGCCTGGCCAGGAGGCTTGGAGGCAGGCTGGCAGGAAGGCTGGCAGCAAGGCTTGCAGGCAGGGCATGCAGGCAGGGCAGGCAAGGACTCGATGTATCGGACAGCAGGTCTCTTTCCTCCGAATGCTGGCACGTTGCGAACTTGCTTTCCCTTTATATCTGTGTGGCTTACACAATAAATCCCCCTGCCATGCGCTCGGCATCCCTTCAAGCTTTCCGCTGTGCATCCGCTAGTGCTTCCCTATGTGCATCCGCTTCATCTGCTGTGCATCCGCTCTGCATCCGCGTGGTATCCGGTTCCCATCCCGCTTTGCTGAATGTTCCCCCGGTAAAGCCTGCGGAATGCACTATTCGCCTCCCACCACTTCCATCCGCTGGGCTTCCGTTCCGCATCCACTTTCCATCTAGCCCTGCGTCCTCCCTGCGTCCGCTTCCTTTCCGGTGTTATCCGTTCAGTTATGCAAATTTTTACCCTTTTGAGAGCGGGATAACAACGGATGATTTTGCTCATCCGTTGTGTCCTTTTTACTAACGTTTTGCATCCGTTGGGCAGTGTGACAGGGCCTTTAGATGATTGATACATACATGCTACATGGAATCTTCACTCAGACGTTATTTAACTACTTTGTCAGAAAAGTTTTGATCCCACAACCTCTTAAATGAGACACTTGTTACTCCTTTTTTGGAGTAAAAAAAGGCTCAAATTCATTCCAGTAAATTATTATGTCCAGTTGTGTCTTTTTGGAGAGTATAGGATTCTTTAAATTCTTCATATAATTGGCTGGGATAAGAGAAACAAACTCATAATAGTACATATAACACTGATCTTTGTGAAGATTCAGAACCAACTTTTACTAATATCAACATAGATAATTCTATTCAAATCAACTTAACTACAGGTTTTCTTGTTTATTTTAGAATTAGGTCCATGTAATTTGCCTTCATTAATATCATATGCTAAAAGTATCTGAAATGCTAACATTAAAATAAATTAACATTTTACGAGCCTCATAATTAAAAGTGTCTACTCTAAAACAAATACATTTATGAAAACAATTTTACTTGTAGAATTCATTATTAGTGAAGTCACTCATATCTAAAGCTAAAAGGAAAGCCATCTGGCTCATCTAACTTAGATTTTCTAGACAGTTTGCAGCTGGTTCTGATTAAGCTGCATCTCAAAAAGTCCCAGAAATCTATTTTTACCTCTGCTGATTTATTTTTAGGGATCACACATTCAAGGCACATGTTGTTTACATTAATAAATGAACAACCACCTACAGTTATAAAAAGGTTTGTGCAATTGTTATGGGAGACTTGCTATCAAGCAAGATGGATAGGAAAGCTACATAAAATTGTTTGTGTCCTACTTCCCCCTTCCCTATTTTTTAACAGATACAGACTCAGAGATATAAACATGCTACCTGTTCCCCACTCCAGCAGTGTCTTTAAACATGTAGCTAAAGGTATTAAAAATAACTTATACAATTGAGCTAGATTATACGTTGCATGCAAGGTTTCTTTTTGTTTCTCTGTCTCTCCCTAAGAATCCTATATTTATATAATAGTCAAAGTAGATCTGGTATTCTGTTTGCTACAATGATGCTATAGTGTCAAGCTAATAGCTGATTATAATTCAGAATTAAAAGGGATGCTTGCATATTGTAAATAACTGTTGGTTTATTCACCTGTGAACTTCAGAATTCTTTCCTATGATCCCATGAAGAAATATCTGTGGGAGCTATTTTATCCTAATGACAATCCTAGCTAATATCTAAATGTACCCTAAAAAAAATTTCATAAAAAGACTGTCAATAATGCAAACCTGGATTATTTTAAACTCAATTTTCTTCTTTCAGTTTTTCCCAGATTTCACATAAAATGTATTACATTCCACTCATGCACATTTTAAAAATAAATCTATAGAAGAAATGCTTAAGATTTATATATTAAACTATGCTATAGAAATTGACTTTGACATTTCATCCAAAAAAAATTACAATGTTCAGCATAATGAATAATAAATAAAAATGCTACATGAGTAAACAATTTAGTACATAGACTAATATAATATGTGTTTTGTACATATAAGAAGTATTCTTACAGAAAAGAAATTACAGCCTGGAAATAAAATACATGATGAAACAATAAGCAACAAAAATGGCATGTACAATTGTGATTTACTTTCATTTAGTTTGTGATAAGCTTTAAAATTAATTAAATTACTGAGAAAAGTAGTCCATAAATATAAATTGTTGTTAATTTGAATCAAATACAGATAATCCTTGACTCACAATTGGGACCAGCATTTCTATTGCTAACCAAGGCAGCTGTTAGGTGAGCTACATCCAATTTTACAATCTTTTGTGCCATAGTTGTTAAGAAAAGCACTGCAACATAGTTATCAATCCAGCTTCCTCTATTGAGTCTGCTTATTGGAAACCTATTGGAAAAGTAACAAATGGCAGTCACTTGAGCCCAGACATTGCAGCCATTTTATATATATGCCAATTGCCAAATGACTGGATTTTGATAATGTGACAGTCATAAGTATAGAAGCAGTTTTAAGTAATTTTTTCAGTTTGTTGTAATTTCAAATGGTTGTTAAATTAATGGTTATAAATCAGGACTAGCCAGAATAATTGTATTATGTTTTAATTTGGAAAAATAAACAAGAATGCAAACCATCATGATAAGACTATTTATTTTTACTGGTAATCTTCATATACACTTGGAAAGCTGATTGTGTTCACTGCTACAGGAAGCCCAGGAACAATTATGTCAAGGATGAGGTTGACAATAGCCTGTTCCATTATCCTTATTAGAATTTCAGTGTGGTCCATTTTGCTCAGTAAATATCTACACTGCCTGAATTATTTTCTTCAGGTTTGAAACACAATCTTTTCTAGCGTTTATTAAAAAGTCTACTTGAATGTACTTTTCTTTATTGCATATTCTTGGCTTCAGCTCAAGCTTCCAGAGTTCAATTAAATGAAGTACTAAAGCTCTGATTAGAGCAATTGTATCAAACTTCTGACTTTTTCCTTCCATTCATTTTAATTTTGGGGGACATTGTCTACTTTAAAAGAAAACAGAGAAACTGTATCGGGCTAAAATATTACATTCAAAAAAGTAAATACAATATTATATTTCTTAAAAATGTTGAGAGGTTATCGGAAATATATTTATCCCTGAACATAATTAAGTTCTTTATCATTAGAATATCAGATTTTCATTGGAGCAAAAGCCTAAGCTGTGTCATTTCATAGTCTCTCACCAATTCCTGATTGTTTGCTCATTAAATGTCCTCAAAGCCTCTCTTAAAAATGTACCAAAAGTTGATGGATTATGCATTTGACAACAACAAATGAGTGAAAACTAAATTCTAGATAATGAATAGATACAATAAAACGCACAACCAAGTATTTTTATTCCTAAATGGAACCATACATATTCATTTGTTTAAAAGGCAAACATGAACCGTTTTCCAAACGCATTACTAACAATAACAAATAATTTATACCCTTTGAAAGCAAACAGCTTTCTGATGGAAAAAAAAAAACCCTTCATGCTAAGATTTTTATGTAGAAAGATTGGGGAAGAATGTGTAATAGCTACAGGATGTAAACATTTCCTTAATGACAGCATAGTTTAGAACAAACAAAGCAAACAACAAAATAGAAACATTTACCTCCTCCTGGTGGGATTTAGCATTTGCTTTATAGCTGTAAGAATGAGCCATTTATTTAGACAGGGCTTAGTCTCTAAAGACTCATACAGCTGTGTTCAATTAAATGGATTCTTATGTTGCTGTAAATTAATGTTACTGCACAGGAGGCACATTTGTTGCATCATACTATTGAAGGAAACATTCCATGTTTTGGTGGTGTGAACAGAAAATACTCAGGCAAGTTTGAGATCATTTGAGTTACAAACGGACTTCATTTGTTATTATTCAGTTGTACCATCAACTACACAAAATAATCCATATTAATGAAGTTTTGAGACCAAATGCTAAATCTTGCCATCTTTATAAATTAATCTGCCCTAAGGAAACTATTTCAAACTATACATTTTTGTTTCATTATTGGAATGGATAGAAAAATGGCAGATGTAAATACTTAAGGAATTTGTCCAACTGCTTCTCAGATTTTCAGTGTAAGTTCTGGATTGAAAAATAACACATGTGTATATCTTGCATATTTGAGAAAGGAAAAGAAAACACAAGAACTCAAATGATTCTATAAAATCATTACATTTTATAATATATGGATAGGAGAAGAAGATATTCCATGTTATCTTGCTTCTTTAAAATAGAAATAAATAATGTTGCTTTTACTTAATGAGAAATTACTGCTGAACTGTAACAGTCCCAACATAGCAATACCAAATGTTTAAAAATGCTGTCTTTAAGATAGTATTCTGCTTTACAAAATGCTAATCATAATCAGATCACCAGGTTAACTTGTGACTCTGTGTGTCAGTTACAATTTGAAATTAGTTTTTAACAAAACAACAGAATTGGAAGGGACTTTGGAAGTCTTCTAGTCCAATTTCCAGCTCAAGCAGGAAATTTTTGTCTCAGGTGATCATGATACAAAGTGAAAATTTGATTTGGGATGATTTTTCTCTTCTTCCTAACCATTCTTTTATATATTATGTTTTTAACAATGAGTATTTCTGAAGCCTTAGACATTTTTAGTGCTTTTACTTGAAAGCTGTTTCAGAAGATTTTGGGTCTAACAAGCAGTATTAATGTAGTTATTCATATTTCTGAGGCAGGACTTTCTAAAAAGCACGTAAGAAGCATTAGGGCAATATTGTTCTTTCAGACTGGCTTTACCTTCGTAGTGTTCCCCAAATATTACTTGAGCCTTCCAGATTCAGGTATAAGTGTATAAACAAATGATTTTAATTGCTGGAAGAAGAATAGACAAAAATGGTACAATGTATTAAGGCCCAGTCCCACTGGCCGACAGATGCAAAACGTATGCATAAAGGACACAGCGGACGAGCAAAATTTCGGGGGTGGCTCCATCCATTGTCATGCCGACTAAAAAGCTGCCAGGTGAAAATTTGCAACTACAACAAACGGAAAAGACAGAAAAAAACGGACGGGGTATTGTATGTAGCGGGGATGTTTAAAACGGATGTTCATAGGGAAGCCCTAGCGGATGAAAAGCGGATGGAAAGCAGATGACACCTCCGAAGGGTTTCCGGGTGATAATTGCGAAGCGGAAACGCTATAGCGGATTGAAAGCAGCATCCGCATCATCTACGCTTAAAGAAGGAAAGGGATGCCGCTTGCGGATGTATATCGGATGCAAACCGTTCACTGCACTATCCTTTCTATTTCCGTGGCTGGGTCCTAACAATGCTATAAACATTCCATGTACCCTTTTCTTTCCAAATCCCTCTTTCCATTTCAGCTGCAGCGGATGTGAGTTGCAAGTGATGCCCAGAGGATGCAGAGATGGATACCAGCAGAAAGTTTAACAGATGATAAACAGAATAGAACAGTTTGTTGCTCTTATTGTCACGGATTACATCGTACACCGGCTGGAAAAGTTCATCTGTTCACAAAGTTTTGTGTAGCTCAAAACTTCTTGCACGGATGAAATTGCAGTGGACAGATGCTCGACGACTAGAGCGTAGGAAACACATATGCAATGAGTTACACATAAGGGACGCATAGCTTTTTCCAATCATATGGCCAAGCTTTTCCTTTTAATAGATATTTACATCCTCTTTTGCACCCTGTAAGTGCAATGGGACTGGGCTGCTTAACAGACACGAGTGGTAACAAAAAAAAAAAAAAAAATAGAACCAGGAATCAAATAGGCTGAGTAAGGATTAGGAAAGAGAATAATGTTAAGTGATATCTGTTATTGAAGAAAACCAGGATGAGACAATGAAGATTCTTTCCATAAAAACAATATTAGAGTCAATATTTTTATAAATTATTCATTTATTCAACATTTTGAATATAGTATATTGTCAGGACATGTCATTTACAGAGGAAAAAAGAAATAATAAGTATCCAGGTTCTGATTACACTTCCAACATTTGGTGGACATATTGCTGAACATTTTTGCTAGTCTTGCCAATGGCAAATGCCACCTATAAAACATTTTAGAGATTTTCCTTATATGCAGTAGCCATTGTCAGTTTGTATTTCTTATCCCAAAGTTTTTGCCATTTATCTAATTCTATAGTATAAACAAAGTTTTTTGCCCATACAATCATTGTTTCTTTAACTTGTTCCTCTTCCATTTTAAAATTTAATAAGTAATTATATATATTTTAATCAGTTTTTCATCTGTCCTAATAATATCAATCAAACATTTTTTGTCAATGCACATATGTACAATGAAAAAACATATGTTATCAAGTGCTGTTGGTTCTTTGTAAAAACCCATATTTTTGCATCTTCCATTCTCAGTACAATTTTTCCAAGTTAATAAGATTTGGAGGTATCAATGCTTCCATTGTAGAAAGTTAGAATGGTATTTTCATATAATTTTGTAGTTTAATTTTTTCCCAAAAGTATTTTTTACCAAAAGTAAAGCATTCCTCAGATGTCTTTGAAAATATTTATGTATAGTACTCCTTCCATACCATAAGAAAGTGTACCATTCTAACTGAAGATGATGTCTCTCCAATAATAATAATAATAATAGTCTTCTATGTTTCAAATCTATCCATACCCATGTAAGTACAGATTCCTGATAATATAGCTCCCAGTCTGGTAGTCCAAAATCACCATTGTTTTTAGATTTCTATAACATTTTTCAATTTTATTCTTGCTTTTTCCCCTTGCCAGATATACTTCAAGATTGTTCTATGTAATTCTTCAAAATATTTTTTCTCTACTTTTATTGGTATCGTTTGAAATAAAAAAGTAGCTTCAGTAATATATTCATTTTTATAGTGGCTATTCTCCCTATGATTGATAGGTGTAGATTTTTCTATTTCTCCAAATCCAGCTTGATTTGTTGCATTAATTTTATATAATTATCATCTTTAATTGTTGCAGATCTTATTGTTAAACAGATGCCCAGATATTTAACTTTCTTTACTATCTGAAGATCTATTTTCTCTGTCTATTCCTTTCTCAATTTATCTGTAAGATTTTTAACTATTATTTTAATTTTTTCTTTGCTTATTTCAATCCTGCCACTTTTCCATATTCCTCAATTCTCTCTATCAATTTAGAGCCTAACAGTTTCTACAGTATAAAAACTAAATCATCTGCAAATGCTTGTAGTTTATATTCTCTTTATCTCCATACCTTTTATTTCTGGATCCTGTCTAATATTTCTAGTTAAAACTTCTAGTGTTAATTTAAATAATAATGGGGATAATGGACAACCTTGTTTCGTGCCTTTTCTCATATAAAAATTTTCTATCATGTCTCCATTCATCATCACTTTAGCTCTTTGGTACGTATAAATCATTTTAATCATATTTATATGATTTGCCAAAATCCATGCATTTAACTGTTGTAATATAAATTGCCCATTTATATTATCAAATGCTTTCTTGGCATCCAAAAAGATTAATGCTAGTTGTTTTTTACTATGTACTTCATAGTACTCCAATGTATCTATAATTATTTTAACATTGTTTCTAATTTGTCTCTTGGGTAAAACCTATTTTGATCAAGTGATATAAACTCAATCAAAAATATTTTTAATCCTTCAGCAATTATTGAAGCAAATATTTTGTAATCTGCATTTAATAAAGATATTGGCCTATAATTCTTTATTTGTGTTGAATGAATCTTTATTTGGAATCAAAGTAACGTTAGCTTCTGTACAGGTATCTTAGCTTCTAATAAAACTTCATTATACACCTCTAGCATTGACAAGCACAATGCATCTTGTAGATTTTTATAAATTACTGCTGGTTAAGCATCTGGACTTGGTGTTTTATAGCTTTTTTTGTATTTTGATTGTTTCTACTAATTCTGCCATTGTTATTCTTTCATTCAACATATTCTTCACCATCTCCATTTGGTTTTTTAAGTGTATCTTTTGTGGTTCTTTTTGTAACTCTATTTCAAGTCTTTTAAATTCTTCTTCCAAAATATTTTAATATTGTTTCTTTTTCTTATTTTTCTTTGCTATATAAGTTATAGCTAATCCTCTAATATATGCTTTGCTGTGTCCCACACATTTTGTAATGAAGTTTCCTTTTTCCTTTTCTCTTTATAAAAAAATCTCATTTCTCTTTCATCAGTATAAATTATTTGTCTTTTATTATGGATTGATTTAAAGTCCATCTTAGTCTTCTCTTTTGTTTCTTCCAAATAATTTTGACTGAATTATGATTGGCCCATAGGTTTGTTTCTATTTCTATCTCTTGCATATTTGCACTCAGTTCTGGAGTCATCCAAATCATATCTATTCTGGACCAAGATTGAGGCATATTAGAGTAAAATGTGTATGGTTTTCCCCCTGGGTTCATTTCTCTTGTATCTTGTATCAATAGTTCCTCTGTCATTTGAACAAAGGTTCTGGGTAAAGTCTTTCTTATTTTTAAATTTGCTTTACTACTTTTATAATCAAGTTTGTATCAACTATAGCACTGAAATCTCATAAAAGACAGATATTTTCATTTTCTGTTTCAAATATCTTCATGTGAAATTTTTTTTTTTTATAAAATTCTTCTTGTCCATTTTTCGGTTCATAAATGGCAACTAAGGCTATCTGTTTTTGATTTAAAGTTACTTCCACCATCAAAATTCCCCCTTCTACATCTTTGAAAATTTGTTTGGCACTTATTGTTTCTTTAACATATAGTATATTATCACCCCTCTTCTTTTTTGTTGCGATAACGAGTAAAATAGTTTTCCCAATTTAGGGTACTCCAATTTATAATTGTGTTTTTTAATCTTGAAGTGATATTATGGCCTATCTTAATCTTTGTAGTTTTGAAAATATTTTTCTCCTTTTCATAGGGGAATTCAGTCCATTTATATTAACTGATAGCATCTTTATTTCTTCTTGCATTGCTTTACTTATATATGGGTGTTATACTCCTAGTTGTTCTTATTTCTCTGGGTTCCTTTATTCTTGTTCCTTCTAGCTTCGCTCATTCTTTTTTCTCCATTTCACTTTCATCTTGCTGTGAGTATTTTTCTTCCATCATTGTTATTTCTTCTTTATGCACTGTTTCTTTTCTCATTTCCTGTTTCTCTTCTGTGTTAAAGTGGCAATCATAGAATTCCATTGCTTTATCCAATGAGTCTAGTCTGTATCTTTTTTCCTGCCAAGTAACTAATATTCCTTCAGGTATCAGCCATCTAAAACTTGCACTGCATTTAATCAACACTGTAGTCAAAAAGTGATATTGCTTTTTAAGGTCTCTTACTCTCCTTGGAATCTGTTTCAAGACTACCAATTGTTTCCTCTTGTATTGCAATGGTTTGTCTCTTGCTTTCTTAAATATCTTGTCTCTTATTGATTTTTTTCACAGATCTTACATACACTTCTAGTTTAGTTTACTTTATTGTCATTGCACTTCATATAACGAAATCAAACACCATCTTCAGTGCACATCATGACCATGAAAATAAACACAAATACACATCCTTCACACTCCACACATTAAACCAAAAACCTGCAACACCACACCAACACTGCACTATACAGTAAAATTCAAAAGAGCTACTGCCCTGGGATAGAAGTTGTTTTTCAGGCTATTTGTGCTTGTTTTTAATATTCTGTACCATCTGTCAGATGGTAATAGTTCAAAAAATGGGTGCCCAGGATGAGATGGATCTTTGAGAATATTTTGAACTTTCTTAAGACAGTGGGAGTTATAAAACTCTTCCAAAGAGGGGAGAGAGCAACTAATGATCTTCTGGACAATGATGTTAACCTTCTGGAGTGTTTTCCTATCTGCCACTATGCAATTGGCAAACTATACAAAGGTGCAGTAAGTTAAGATACTCTCTATGGTGCAGCAGTAGAAGGTCACCAGCAGTTTTTCATTCAGTTGTTGTTTTCTGAAAAGTCTCAAGTAGTATAATCTCTGCAGGGCCCTTTTGATCAGCGCTGCAATGTGAGCACCCCGGGTTGGGTCCTCTTTTATGGTAACACTCAGAAACTTAAAACTGGCCACTTGCTCCACTCGGTCTCCATTGATAAGCAAGGGCTAGATGTCTGATCTGTTCCTTCTATAGTCCACTATAAGTTCCTTGGTCTTATTGGTGTTAAGGAGCAAGTTATTGTCTCCACACCACAAAAGCACCTCCACCTCATTTTAGTAGGCAGACTCATTGCCCCCTGGAGATGAGTCCCACCACTGTTGTATCATCTGCAAATTTAGCATTATTATTACTAACGTGAGTGGGAATGCAGTCATGCCCATAAAGAGTATAGAGTAAGGGACTCAACACACAACCCTGTGTGTACCAGTATTAAGAATAAGGGCTGAAGAGATATGATTAGCTAATCTGATCCTCTGTGAACGGCCAGACAGGAAATCCATAATCCAAAGGCAGACTGAATAAGAAAGTCCAAGGTCCAGAAGTTTAGACACTAGTCTATGTGTAAGAATTATGTTAATTGAAGATCTAAATCTACAAAAAGCATCCTCACATAGCTCCCCCCCTGCTGTTCTAGATGAGTCAGAGCAGTGTGAAGAGTGATGGCTATTGCATCCTCTGTAGATCTATTTCTTCTACATGCAAACTGGTGTTCATCAAATGTATGAGGAAGACCAGAAATGATGTGCCAGCAGACCAATTTTTCAAAGCACTTCATGATGATAGGAGTGAGTGCCACTGGTCTGTATTTGTTGAGGTTATTGATAGGGAACTTCTTTGGCAGCGGAACAATGGTTGAAGACTTCAAACAAGATGAAACAGTGGACTGGAATAAAGACTGATTGAAGATCCTGGTAAATACACCAACCAACTGATCAGCACAATTCTAGCTTATGTCTTCTCACATAGTTCATGTGTATTCTAAAAGTTTCATCCCTACTTCCATTTCCTGCTTGTCAATTCCTAGTGCCTTCATCAGCAATTCTTTCATTATCTTTGGCATTATCTTTCCCCTTCTCCTCTTCAATATTCTGAAATCTCAGGTAATGAGCAGCTTTTTCTGTTTCCAACATTACCATGGTGTTTTCTCGCTCTTTATTTGCTTGTGTTAAATTATAATTTACATCATCTACTTTTTTCTCTACTTGTTCTCCATTTTCTGGATCCTCTTACTATTACAGGGATGTCAAACTCATGATGTCACATTCTCACATGACATATCACAACTTTTCCCCCTTCACTAAAATGGGTTGGACGTGGCTAGTGCATGATGTATCCGGCCCATGGGCCATGAGCTTGACACTCCTGTACTATTATGACAAGAGGCATGTGCTATCACAGGATGTTTATCTGTCCAGGTGAGTAATATTCAGTTTACTCTGAAAAAGAGTGACTGTAAATTCATAGCTTATTGATACATCTAAATCTATCTTTATCATTAGCAATGCAATCTGCTCAGTTGCATGATATGTTTGTCAGTTTAGATGATGAGTGTGCCAGTTGCCTTGCTCTAAAATCAATAATGGCTTATTTAAAACCAATCTTTCATTAATATTCTATTTCACATAATGGCAACCAAATTTTCTAGCATTTCTTCAACAAGCTAGCAACTTTTTATCACTAAAGCTTTCAAACACTGGAATTCAGTTATTCTGAAATTGAAAGTTTGCTATCTGAATGCCAACAGTGTAAAGTAACAGGGTTGTGCTGACTCCAGAGAGAGCTGGATTGAAGTCATCATTCAGCAGTGCTTCTGGACATAATTGTGCTTCTAATTCATTCTCAGTCTACCTTATGAAGTTATTTCAAAAAGAAAGCCAAGAAAATTCTAAAATATAAAAATGAATTCAGTTTTTTCCCCAATACTTACCAATGTGAGAACCTGTATCTGTAAATTTTTTATTTGATATATAGCTACCGTTTCAATTCTTTCCCATATTTCAAAAACTTTATGTAAATATTTAGTTGAAAGTATTTACATGTTTTTCATTGTTCGCATTTAGACTATGAATGAAAGAGTAACAAAACAAATCTAATTCTGCCCACAGAATTAATATGGATAATTTAATTACATGCCAGATTCTATACCATGAGACAAATCTTTTACTCTCTCCCTCTCCTCCCCATCTCCTCCACTCTCTTTCTTTCACATACATACATGCACATACAGAGACAGTAGTTAAAAATAAAAACTGTGATAATCTTAGGTTCCCTATTGGGAAAAAAAAAATAATTCTCAAGTTTGAAAAAGAACAAGTGAAATGTAAAATAATGAAATTGTAGCTAAATTATGTGGTATGATGTGAACTCTTAACAACACCTATATAAATTGATAAACAAACTTAAAATTAGAACAAGGTTTTCATTGCTAAGAAATACAGCTAGAATGCTAATCACTAAGGTTTCTTTTTAATAATTCCAACATGTGGTCCAAAATCTAGGTTTCTAAAACTGCCAGTCCATTTTGTAATTATGCTAAATAGCACCTACTGTGACACTTCTTTTGTCTCTTACACCCCCACATACAATTAACTGAATGAGAATATGGTTGTAAACATGCAAAATTTGGGATTATGCTGATCCTTTGTTATTCTGGATGTAATTATATAAGCAACTACAGCTCAGTGGGTTTTGCAAGATTACATTGGCAAATCTCAGTTGTAAAACATTCTTAAATTCAAAAGAGATGAATTAATGATTAAATTATCTTGCTATTGTTTTTAAACTGGTTTTTCTTTTGCTTAGTTTCTGATACTGCATTTGTCTAACAGACATTTCTTTAAAATGATTACTTAATCAGGGGCACAATACTGGATTTACAGAAATATTTATGTATTGAGGATTACAAAACTGATCACTTCTGTCAACAAGAAGCGATCACTTCTGTCAACAAGAATACTTTTAGTGTGTGTGTGTGTGTGTGTGTGTACACACCCACATATACATACCCACATATACACACCAAACCTGTCACTTCTGTCAACAAGCATACTTCCATTATATGTGTGTGTACACAATATTTTCCTTGCCATTTTTATTCTAATCACTAATCTGACTATATTTGTACATATTTTCTCTCTATTTCCCAATGTACATTTTTTGGGGTACAATATTCCACAATATTCTGACCAATTTGTGATTGGACACAGAATGAATTTATTTCTGATGCATAAGCCCTCAATGAATATATAAATAACCAAGTAATATAATCATAAAATACAAAAGTAGAAGATATGACAAGATGACAAGAATAATAGTTATACAGTCCTCCTAAATACGTAGATATCCTTAAGCATAATGCAGTGCTGTGGGAATTAGGTGTTCAGCAGAGTGATAGCATGAGAGGGGTGAAACTGTCTCTGTGTCTAGTTGTTTTGGCACGCAGTGCTGTAAGTGGTGTCTTGGGGGAAGTGCTGGAACAGTTTGTGTCCAGGATGTGGGGGATCTATAGATATTTTGTCAGCCCTCTTTCTGGCTCTTGCAGTATACAGTACAGGTCCTCAGTGGAAGACAGATCTTTGCAATTGTTTTTTTCTGCAGTCTTAACTATCTGTTGAAGTCTGTACTTGTTCTGTTTGGTTACTGTATCAAACTAGATAGTTTTCAAAGTACAAACGACAAACTCAATAATTCCCCTGTAGAACTTTATCAGCAACTCCTTGGGCAGCAGGAGATTTCTGAGTTGAGGTAAGAAATGCATTCTTTGTTATGCCTTTTTAATGAGAGTTCTAATATTTGCTGTCCTAGGAGGTTACAGAACTCAGAAACCTGAAGGTCTCTGCTGTTGACACTGTCTAATATTGTAAGAGGTGGTAGAATATGAGGACTGTTTCTAATATCCACTATCATCTCTACAATTTTATGTTCAGCTCCAATTGTTCCGGTTGCACAACAGGGCCAATTGTTCAACCTCCTATCTGCATGCAGATTTATCCCCATCCTAAATATGACTGTTGTATCATCTGCAAACATCAGTATTTTAACTAGTGGTAGGATTCAAATTTTTTTTTTTACTACCAATTTTGTGGGCATGGCTTGGTGGGCATGGCAGAGGAAGGATACTGTAAAATCTTCAGTCAGAGGTGGTATTTGCCAGTTCTCCAAACTACTCAAAATACCTGCTATCAGTTCTCCTGAACTGGTCAGAACCTGCTGAATACCACCTCTGATTTTAACAGAGGGGTCTTTTGAGATGTAGTCATTAGTATAAAGAGAAAATAATAATGGAAAGAGCACAGAACCTGAGGCGGGGGGAGGGGCTGTTGCAATTAAACATTCAATGTGATTTTACCTAACTTCACCTGCTGCTTTCTATGTGGTAGTTTATAATCCACCTATAAGTGGCTGATTCAGTTTAGAGAGAAGAATTTCTGGAATTATGATATTCAATGCCAAGCTGAAGTCTATAAAAAGGACCCTTGGGGATTCAAGATGTTGTAAGATGTAGTGCAATGCCACGTTAACAGCATCATCTGCTGAACTAGTTGTATGGTAGGCAAATTACAAAGGAGTCTAGCAGCAGATCCATGATGATTTTCAGGTGGACCAGCACTAACCTTTCAAAAGTTTTCATAACTACAAATATTAGACAACTGGTCTGTAATCATTCAGTTCCTTGATGGTATAAATTTGATTTTAAAAGGGTTTAAATTATGATTTTGAACTATACATCAAAAAGGTTTTTACTGTATGGATTTGGGAAAGTTAATAGATTAACATACCCAGATGTATTTGGAATTATATTTTTTAATTATTTAGAAATATTTCCACATTGGAAAATGGTGATTGTTTTGATCTGAAAGAACTTTTTTTAGAAATGACAAACAAAAGGATAAAATTTAAGCCCATGTCACACTGCACCAACGGATGCAAAGAGGATGTAAAACGGACAAAAAAGCTTGCCATCCGTTGGTTAACGCGATGTACTCACTGCCTCTGTTTTGCTTCCTCTCTATCTGTCCAGCATCCGTTTATTGACGTTTCATCCGCTCATAAAGTTTTGAGCTGCCCAAAACTTTTGAGCGGAAAATGTATCCAATGCATCCGTTCTGCATCCTCTAGGCATACGGGGGACATCCGTTCTGCATCCATTACGCATCTGCTATATCCGCTAGGCATCCGCTGTGCATCCGCACAACTCAAATCCATTCCAGCGGTAAACGGATGCAGGGAGGAAGCAGAACGGACCCGCAGCGTTAGTAGCACGGATGGAGAAAGGATGAAAGCGGATGCAGCTCATCCGCTCTGCATCCGCTCTGCATCTGCTTTGCATCCTCTACGCATCCGCTCTGCATCCTCTACGCATCCTCTACGCATCTGCTCTGCATCCTCTACGCATCCTCTATATGTCCGCTCTGTGTCCTCCCTACGTCCGTTCCTTTCCGTGTTATTCGCTCTGCTTATGCAAATTTTTGCCCCTTTTGAGAGCGGGTAACAACGGATGGAACATTTTGCTCATCCGTTGTGTCCTTTTTGCATCCGTTGGGCAGTGTGACATGGCCTTTACTTATTGATACAAAAGAAACCTGTTAAGGTTCATAAATTTTTTTTGCTTTGAAACATAGATGATCAGCTAACTACCTCTGGGACTTTTTTTGAAGGGATTAAAGAATAATTTTGTATAATGGAAAGTATGTAAGATTAGCTTGTTTGCTGAGAGTTAAAAGAAGATTTGGTTTCCTTTTCTGGATTTTTCAAATGTCAAAGCTTCATTTATATTGCATTTGGACTCTGTTATCTTTAATTAAAAGATGAACTATGGGGAGATCTTTTATTTAGAGACTGTGATACACTTTTACAATTATTTTATCTATTGCAATGAAGAATTAATTCACCTTTTCCTTCCTTTTTTAACCATTTAACTATTTTTTTATTAATTTTCATTCTTTTCATTTATACTTCATAAAATTACTTGGGAAAAAAATAAATATATTTTTCCTCATGTTAGGTAAGCAAATCTGTGAAATTTAAGCATATTTTATGATAAAACATTGTTTAGATATAAATATATTATTGGATTCTAACTTGATACAATTTTCAACAACTATATATTTGACCGCATTTCATGTTACTATATTAAAATTATGTATGGTTTGTCATAAGTATATATTCTTCTCATTTTATTCTGTTCATTTATTCATTTTCATTAAATAATGGAATAATTATTGTATAATTGAATATTTTTTTAAAAAAATCAAGTCTTTTTCACATTCTTGTAGACTTTGGCTAGAGTCATATAATTTTGTTATCAATTGCACATTTTCTTCAGAATTCTTTTGGTAAAAGTTTAGTGATAAATTAATGATAATATTATTCTGTAAAATACGGTGTATATATGTGCTATATTTATAGAACTTGAATTTCTAAAAATGGGTATCTTAGCAGGTGGCAATGCCAAGTATATGCTACCCCAGATATTGGTAAGGACAGACTTATTATTGTGCATGAAAGAAAAATAATACATGCAGCAAAGTTCTGAATACATGACATCTAGATAGTAGATAGTGGTCTTTTGTAAGCATAAATTGCTCTGTGTGCATTCTGAAAAAAACAAAAGCTTTTCAGTCTCATTCAAAGAACTCACTGAAACTAATAAAACATTCAAAAATTTATGTTATAAATTAAAACAGAAAGTTTGGATATTAATACTTCATAGAGGTAAAGATAATCCTTGTGCACCTAATCACACTTTGCCAAATAAAGTATTCTATTCTATTCCATCCTATTGTATTCTAAACACTTTTGCTGACCAGCAATATTTTATTCATGAGATACTTGTTCTTATTTTATTCTAACATAACAAAATTAAACAGATGAAAACATAAAAACAGCATGGGATACATATATTTCTAATTCACCTAGAAGTAAATCAATGGTCACATTTAATTCTCTAATCATTTGACTCATCAGTCTTATGACACAAATACTAATCCTGCACAGCAGCAGGAACTTAAAATAAAAACAAACTTACCTTGTGCTGTGAAACTCATTGTTGCTGAAGTAGTGATAAACCGTGGACACAGGTATCAAATGTTCAAAATTGCTTCTCTTTCAATGGGCTAACCAGTCTGATGTCAATCTATAGCATTCAATCTATTAATGGGGAAAAATACATTACACAACATATAAATAACTGTAAGAGTGATCTATAATTCATTTAGTATTGCTAAAATGTTCATACTTAGTGAAATTATATTTCTTTTCTTTTACCTTCTACCTCCAAGATTTGATTGGAGGAAAAAGGTGTTGGTACTTACCTGACACGCCCGTTCAGCCGTTTCCTTGAGCCTGCGAAGAGCATCCAGTAGTGGGAGGTGCCTGTCAGTCTCTGCTTATCTAGGACTGGGCTTTAGAATTTTGTGGAACGCTCCTCCTCCTCCACGGGATCTTTCCCAAGCGTTCCATTTTGGCGAAGCTGAGAGAAACAAACAACCTCAGGCCTAAATACTGGTAAAAATTTGTTGGCCGAAACAGGGAATCCCCAGACGGAAGAGGGTAGGGCCTGGATGTTTGTTGCAGCTCAATGGAGAATGGGATGTAGGTAAGTACAGCCTTCTCACCATAACGCTCAGAGATCTAGTAGTGGACATTACAAAAGCTTGGCTTGTCCTATCGGGAGGGACTCCATACTGTCTTGGGATCCTTCTGGTCTGTGGACACGTGCATGAACCTTCTGCAAATGGAGACTTGACTGATGCAAACACATCTATGTTTATAATGTCTAATGAAAGGTGATGGAGAGGCCCAGGTTGCAGCACGAACAGATGGTCAGTGATTGGGTACCTGCATAGCCCATTGACTGCTGATGTTGCAGGCTCCTTGTTGAATGAGCTGTTATGCCCTGGCACCTGAAGTGCTGAGTCTGATACATTTTCATATTGGCGGCCCATACCAGTGGCATATTGTGGGCAGGATGAGACGCTTGCATCCCCTGATTGTTGGGCTGAAAATCAAATAAAAGCCTTCGTTTTTTAAAAGAGGCTGTGGTGGTGAATAATATATTAGTATACACTCACTTCATGTCAGGATGCATTGTCATTCCAGCATATGGATGGCCCTGGGACAAAAAATTAGGAAGTCATTCTGTGCCTGTGAAAGGCTGATTAAACTTTGTATGAACGTAGGATGGGATGAAGGACGACTGGTGGAATGAAGATGCAAGATTTGTTGAGTCGAAAAGGCTGCCGGTTCGAATAAACAAGCAGAATAATCGCTACAAGAAACATACTTTATATGTCAGAAATTGGAGAGTTGAATCATTGCAAAGGCTGAAAGGGGACTTAGTGAGTGCAAGAGGACTTGTTAAGAGAGTGGGATAACAGTGAACTGTTGGCGGCTAAGTTTGTGGTTCCTCAAGAAGAGTATGCGTGATGATGGGGAAAAAGATAGGAACCTTAATAAGTGACAAACTGAAAAAATTTTGCCAGGCTGCCATTGTCTTTTCAAAACATAATTAGGTATAATTCCGTCAAGACTCCCTCTTGTATGACTTCGATTGAGCAAGATGGAGAAATGGA
>BHFT01023688.1:0-15001 GCA_004320025.1 Laticauda laticaudata | reverse complement strand
ATGGAACATTTTTCTCGTCCACTGTGTCCTTTTTACAAATGTTTTGCATCCGTCAGCCAGTGTGACAGGGCCTTAACAGATTGAAAGTAAAACATATCTGACTTTGGTCAGCATATAACTTTCGTATGAATGAATAATATATGTAAAGAATATATTACTTTATATTACTTTACATTAAAGTAAAGAAAGTCCTGTCTTAATTTTCTTAATCATTGCGGGGATTGAAATACTAGCTTTACTTTGTTTGTCCAATGTTTAAAAGATTTGCAAAGGCTGCTAGCAAGTTAATGGGTAGTACGTTGTTTGTTGTGAAGAATAGTTATACTGGTATACAGTAGACTTTCATGGCCAATATCTTTTGGGTGATATTGGGGTTGAGAGTCTTTGACTATGGTCTAGACAATAAATTTCCTGATATTTTGTTAGCAGCCGTGACTGGCATCTATAGAGGCAACTGGGCAGGATTTGATGAATTGGCTGCTGCCTTTATAGACAGGTGTCTTAACTTTTGATTGGAGGAAACCAGATCTCACCAAACTGCACAAGAAACCAACTCAAGTAAAGACCAATCAGAAGGACATCTGGGTATAAAGATAGGAGCCCAGTCAACTAAATATTGAAGTCCAATGTTACCCATGAAATGAATATTTGTTTTTGAAATATTTGAAAGTGAAAATGATATTCTTTTGTCTACTTTGTTGTAAAAAGTGAAATATATATCTGGAGAAGTATAAAAGTACATGAAATGTAGGGGGAATTTCTTCTTCAATAAGAAATGTGAAGATGAGAAAGGATTATGAATGAATGGCTAGTGAAGGAATGTGGATTGAATGCAAAAGTGATTGATTGGTATGAAAGGGATATGTAAAGGTGGGTTATCATATAAAGAGAATGAATTCTCAAATCAAATTACAAAACCAATCTGTGATGAAAAAATAAATTAGCTAATAGGAAAAGAAGATTGAGAAGGTTCTGATTGGATGGTGCTGATGAGGTCCTCACAAAGAAAGTGAGAAGGTTTTTTTTCTTTTTAAAGGGTAAACCTGAAAAGGTTTACAGACATGATAGAACCATGCATTTAGCATTAAAAAGGTAAGAAGTTCTGTGCATATTGTTGGTGTAAACTGAATTGACAGTGGTTATATCTATTTTTTTTCTTATCTGAAGCATTTTTTTTTGCTTACTATTGTTGACTTTCTTTTCACACTTGGCATCATATTGTTTAACCCCAAAGCAAATAGCATACAGTAATGGCTAGATTTAATGCTAAATACATTGAAAAAGCAACCTGTATCTGACCTGAACAGGATTCTCCAGTTTGTTAACTTGGCCACCTGCTTGTAAGATCCCGGTACCTCTAAGATGCTTAAAGTCATGCAGGAAGTGACCTGTGTCTGATTCATGCAATGATGTCAGCCTTGAAAGAGGTTAAGCTATGTCCCTTCCTCAAAAAGCCCAAACTGTGTCCAAAAGTCCTGGATATTACCTTCCTTTCCCAATCGTCCCTTTTTAGGGAAAGTGATGGGAGAGGATAATCAGGTGCTCAACTGCAGAGAACCATGGAGCAAGTAGATTATTTGGATCTGTTTCTGTCAGGGTCAGCCTTCTAAGGAGAAGGCATGGTCATATCTGTTGATTACAGAGCCAGAATTTCTTGCTCTCTCAATACATATCATCCTTTGGAATTTGCTTTAGAAGTTGGCACTGTTTCATGGAAATTGCAATTTTAGAGCAATTTGGTTCTCCTTTACTGTGGTTGGTGCCAGTCGGTATTGATAGTCAGATATCTTATCCATGGCATCTGACTTATGGGGTTCTGCAAGCCCCATACTTCTGCTTTAGCATCTCTTATCCAAGAAACAACTGGGACTTGAGGTTCCCCTTGAAGACCATCCAAATGCTAAAGCTGATCCAGAATATGGCAGCATGGACAATGATAGGACAGCCTCATTGTGTGCACATCATCCCACTGCTTTGTGAACTGCATTGGCTATAGTTGTCTTCCAGGTGCCATTGAAAGTGTTGGGTATCACCTTTAAATGAGCCGCAGTGGCACAGTGGTTGGAATGCAGTACTGCAGGCTACTTCTGCTGACTACCGGCTACTTGCAATTTGGCAGATCAAATCTCATCAGGCTCAAGATTGACTCAGCCATCCATCCTTCCAAGGTCAGTGAAATGAGGACCCAGATTGTTGGGGACAATATCTGTAAACTACTTAGAGTAAAGTACTATGAAGTGGTTTACATGTCTAAATGCTATGGCTATTGCTATTAAAGCCCCAAGGGACTGCATATTTCCATTGGTCTCAGGACAGGAGGTGAACACACTCCAAGTCCACTGATTAAAAAAATCTTATATATATTCCTATAAAATCTTATATATAGATTTTTTTTAACATTCTCTTGTTAAAAAGACAACAAAACATTTAAAATAGCTAACTTTTTATTAACAATTCATAAAAGAGAGTGGAATTTATTTCAAGAAATACCCAGAATCTCCTGGTTTTTTATTATGTTGGATTCTTCTTGAGGAGAATTGATAAAAGCAATCTCTGTATTGATTTGTCACTATATTATTTTATATCAATATGATTGGCCACTGAATTGTAATAACATCAGATTAATAAAGCTACTTAAATATTCTTAAGAGTTCATGCAATGTCTGATCGACAAAATGTTTAAGATAGTCATGACTCCTGGTTTTGCAAGAGATTGCTGATACAAAACTGACACATATCTTAATGTTTACGGTCACTTTTGGAAGGGGCTTGCAAGATTTTTATAAATAAAATTGTTTAAATAATTCCTTGCTTTGAGATGTATATGTATGCAATTATGCCTTCCTCAAGAGATTGATGGGCTTTCTATGAGTTGTATCCATAGAAGAGATATAGTTCTAGTTTCAAAAGATTTAGCCAATTGTTGTAGGGTGTCTCAGAAGTTAAAAATGCTGCTGGTCCAAATGCTTTTAGCAAATATTCTTGCCACTGAGCTGTATCTGAAAATTGATATTTAGCTCTCAGCATGGTGTATGTTAAAAATGTGTCATCATTATCTATCAATTGGTTCAAAGTCAATGTCCCTGCTTTTACTCATATCACCATTTCCCCCAATTGTTATGTTGGATTTCCCCATAAAATTAATTTAGCATAGCAAAAGCGATAAAATCTTTTATTAAACATTCTGTAGCTTTCTAACTCATAGAATTGTTTTGAGAGGTACCACAGTTATGCTGTATTTACATCATAATACTGTCCATCCAACCAAGGGTTATATAAATATATTCCAAAATTGCCCAAATTCAGAGGTGATATTCAGCAGGTTCTGACCAGTTCTGGAGAAACGATAGCAGAAATTTTGAGTAATTCAGAGAACTGGCCAATATTACCTCTGACTGGAGATTTTACAGTATCCTTGCCATGGCCACCAAGTCATGCCCACAGAACCAGTAATAAATTTTTTTGAATCCCACTATTGCCCAAATTGTAAAGTTAATGTCGACTATTGACTTCCACAACTTGATGCTTAACAATACTAAATTTTGATGATTCAACTCCAGATTTAGAAAACCAATCCAACCAAATCCTCTCTCATTAACCGATATTTGCATTTTTCATATGATATTCTTGGAGTTGAATAACCCCATCAAAATTTTGTAAACAAAATATTTATTTTCTGAAAATATTTTCTAGAGATTTGAACAGGAATTCCTCTCAAAATATAAATAAATCTGGGAAAAATATTCATTTTGACAGTATTTGCCTCTTCATTAAATCTCGGGTGAGATTTAATGACATGCATGTATCCATACCTAAAGAAACTACTTTATATATTTTATTTATATCTTGCTGATACATCTTTCAGTGAACACATGCTTAATTTAGTGGTTTCAATATAAATATGGAATTGATTATCCTTGGCTATTTGATGGATGGCTATTTGACACCAGTTTCAGTCTGGACCAGTTGAAAGAATGTCTGCTATTTTACTAAAGGCATCTATCATTTGCATCAACACAGGGATAGTAGTGTGAGATTAGTAATAAATATTATCTGTCTCTGCCAACTTTTGGAATTTACCTTTGCAATTCTACTCTGGAACAGGTAGAATAGAATGGGCCCCAAAAAGTTACACAGTCCAGGGAAATAAAGTTAATGAGATCCTTTAAAAGTCTGAACTGCACTAGTCAATATGCTGGTTTATTAGCCAACTGATTGAGTGAAAATTCAGTTTGAAATGCAATTGTAATACCTTCCATTTCCATGAATGATTGCCAGGGATTATGACCTTAGTAGATTTCTCCTTTTCTGAAGATTCTGATTACATACTTGATCTGGATGGATGGATGGATAGATAGATTGATGGATGGATGGATGAATGAATGAATGAATGAATCTTTCCTGAAGGCTGACTACAGGTTCTGGTTTCTAATCAGTTTCCATACTCTATATTCTAGATTAATTGCTAATATGCACTAAAGAAACCCTCCTCCAAAGGATTATGAATGATACTTTGTAAAACAGATAAAATATAAAATAGCTCAATATGTTTTAATTATTTCTTTCATAACAAAATTAAATTCTATGATGATGAATACACTATTGTTTATTATTTCTGATAGAACGGAGAAAATGTAACTTTTAATGAAACTTTCCATACCCTGCTAAACATTTTTAGTACTTTAATAATTTTCTGCATATTATTGTATACTGCTCCCTGCTCAACAAAGATATTTTTTTAAAAAAAATTGTAATCAGACCTTCTTTATTGCAACTCATTAGCATCTCATATTGTACTAAAAAGGACATATTATTTGGTTGTCTTTTTATATTATTCTGTTAACTATATCTTGCAAAAATATAATGAAGTCATATAATAAGGAAAATATTTCTTTCATGGACAGGAATAGCCTTAATTTCTTCTTGAATGTATTTCCCAAAATAACAAGATAAGTATTAACTTTTCACTAGAGCTGATTCCCCTTTCAAGAGTGGAGATGAAGAATTTCTTCTGAAGGGGAAAAATGGTCAATTTATATGTCTCCTTTGAGCCACACTAGATACTTCTGAGCTGAGGTTTCAGCACTGGGGCAATCCAGAGTCATATCTTAGATGGATTGAAAGAAGTTTGCATTGAAAAATGCATATTAAAAGAAAAAGTCTGTGATGTGGGTGGAGGAAGTGTGGTAATCCTGGAACTGGTGTGAATGTTTTCTTATAGAAGATAAATGAAAGGGAGAAAAAAGCCAAAAAGAAGAAGAAAAATGCTCACATTGCTCTTCCTTTCTTTCTCTGGCCAAATTATAGTTCAGGGGATAAGTTTGCCTTTAAATATTCTCCTCAACCTATTTCAAATGTTGTCTGTCCTATTCACTTTTTTCACATGATATCTTCCTATGAAAACCAACAATAAAAAGATGGTGGTGATTAGAAAGAGCATGTGCAAGAGATAATTGCTTGAACAGATATCAATAATATATGTATAGTTCAGAGTATTGAAATCTTACAAATCTCTTTACAAGAAAAGGATACATTATTTGCAGGATTATCTTTCTTTGACTATCTCTGCTCATCCCATGAGATCTGGCCCAACAGGTATACTTTAGGCCCCTCTATGAATCCATGTCATCTAGCAGAACCTAGGAAACAGGTCTTCTCTGTTGCCCTAAGGAATAATATCTGTCCATTACCCCTGAGAATTGGATGGCCCCAATTTTGTTGCCTCCATAAGGCCTAGTTTTGTTTTGGATACTGGGCCAGAATGTTGGTTGAGTTCACCCAAAAAGGAAATTATTTGAATGAGATTATGCTATGGTTAGCTTTGGTAATTCTGTATTGTTTGTGTGCTCTGTTTTGGTTTCTTTATGCTTCCAACATTCTATAAGGCATCCAGAGTTGCTACTCAGAGTTGGAAAGTCTTATAAATCACCTAAATAAATGAAATAAAAAATAAGCTGAGAAATCTATTCATAAAGAGAAGTTTTTTAAAGAAGCATTGTAAGGAAAATAAAGAGGGATGATACTGTTACTACTGTATCTAATTTTAAAAAAGCTCAAAATTAGTTTGGGAAATAGGTTATTCTTCCATAATGATCCATATCATTCACAATTTATTATAACTAGTGTCTGAATTGCATTATGATAATTCTCTTGAGCAATTTTTCATTTAAAAACTGTCCACAAGTATTCTATGCTTGTCCATAGGTTGATATTGTTATTAAGAGAAAAATGCTGAGCTGACAGTTATATACAGTCGTTCATTTTCCTAAAAAAATAATAATAATTCAGTAATAAGTTATGGGACACTGTTTACTTTTTAAAAATGCACGTTAAACATAATTTTAATTGCATTTTGCATGCTTAATCACATTAATAATTCTCTGGCAGTGTTGTATCAACTTCACATTACATTTTTAGAACAAAAAAATGTAAGTGTACCTCTGTGTGTGCTTTCTTTCAACCTTCATAAGATTTTGTTGCATGGACATTTTTCCGCACTGGACAATAATAGTAGTGAGAAAAATTACCTCAGTGGAAAAAAGATTAAGGATTTTAAAAAATTAGTATTTGTATTTGAGCAAGTGCAATCTAATCTTTTCTAAATACTTGCTCATGTGTGTGCAAAGTAATGTTAATATGGACCAAGTTGTATCATGTTTAAAATCCCAACTTCCAGTAAGATCAGAATAGTGAGTAGTCTTTATTGTCTACCTATGTAAATAATCTTTATTGTTTTTATAAATTTTTCAAGGTTGAAAAATAGAGATTTATTAGACTCAATGACTTCTGGGAATTATTTTTCAGTATAACAGACAACTTCTTCACATGGTAAGTGTCAGTAATTATTGAATGAAACCTGTAACTTGTCGGTTGGGATACAGTCCTCAACAGGCAAATTTTTAAATAGGCTGTGAAAGTGATGAAGTAGAGGCATCTTAGCAGAGAGTTAGAAAGTAATGAACTATCCAAGGTCCTGATAACTGGTTTTGATTTTATTTTTTCTAGATACTGTATTACATATAATCTTTTCCTTTATATTATACAAGTTGTGCCTGGTTTAGTTACAGAAATTTGCATTGATTAATGTTTCTGTGCTTATTATATACTCTTGCTTCTGGTTAGATGTACTATTCCAAATGTAGTTTGCTCAGATAGTAACTGAGATAAGACAAGACAGCTTGTATTTTACATACAAGAACTAAGTATTGCTTGATCCCTTCCTTCTAGACAGTAACTGCTCCCTTGAAAGGTATTTTGGAGTAGATTTTAACTCCCTGGCATGATTTAAAAAGTACATAATAGGTGAGAGCACTCTAATTTACATGACAGTTTGCCTCTGAGTTTTTAAAGACTTCCTTTAAAATCCCTTGACAAATCAGAGAACATATATTCTCAGCTGGTGTTTTTCTAATTGACACATTGTATAGAAGTATGTGTTGGAGTAGCAGCTGCATAAAATACTATGGAACTTTTTTGAAATGACAGGATGTGAAAATATATTGGAGTAAAGCAACTGATATGCAGAAACACAATATTTTAGTGTAGAAATCTATTACAGAGTTATAATATGTGAGCATTTTCCAACTAAGTACATTGCAAACACTAATGTATTTTCAGGTCTGCAGTACTATGCATAATGGCAGGTTCTCCTTATGTGACGAAGGAACTGCTGTAATAAAAAGCATGCATTATAAGCAATAGACTTCTCTCTCCTTTGAAAGAAACAGCAAAGAGCCACTGATGCTTCAGCATTTAATCTTCATGGGATAGTATAATTCCCTCTCTGACTTTACAGCTTTGTTAATTTGAGAGTACTGGGAGCTATAACAGAAAATGTACTGTGAAAATTATGACAAAGAATACCACTTTCAATTTCCAGGTCTGCATTCAGCACTGCCAATGACAAAATTAATATATGGGAGAGGGGGCATAGGAGACACAGTATCATACAAATATCAACAAATCAAACACCAAGATGGGCTGTGAATACAAATTATTAACAACAACAACAACAACTGATTTCCAGGTCATTCCAGCAAAATTAAGATTCTTCTTTGCCACATACCCTCTAGTGTAGAGGTCTTCAAACTTGACAGCCTTAAGACTTGTGAACTTCAATTCCCAGAATTCCTCCTCCAGTCATGTTAGCTCAGGAATTCTGGGAATTGAAATCCACAAGTCTTAAACTTGCCAAGTTTGAAGACCCTTGCCCTAGTGGCTGAATAAAGTGAAGTCATACAACTTGGTTCCATGTTTCCTTTTCCAGGGTACCTAGGTTGGGTAAATTAAGAAGCACTGAGTTTTGAGACTAGACAAATTCTTAAAAAAATGCACGTTGACTTCTCTTGCCAGAAACCTTCAGGAAGATTTCTTGCAAGCTTTCAAGAATAGTTGAGGATCCAAGAAGGAAAAGAATCCAGTACCCCATTCATTCAGACATGAGTTGAAAGGTTAATGACCACAAGTGAAGACAACATAGCAAAAAAATTAGGAAAAGGTGACATCCTTTAAAAAAGAATAATAACAAATTACCACTACAGAATACTTGATATGGAATATATAAGAAAATGGAAAGCATGTGCTCATTCGCTAATATTCCAAAGTAGATATTGTAATGGAACAAGTCTCTCTATCATTTCAGGGAAGAGCAATAGCAATAAAAATAGCACTTAGACTTACATACCATTTTACAGTGCTTTACAGTCCTTTCTAATTGGTTTACAGAGTCAGCATGTTGTCCCCAACAATCTGGGTCCTCATTTTACCCACCTCAGAAGGATGGAAGGCTGAGTCAACCTTGAGCCTGGTGAGATTTGAACTGCCAAATTGCAGGCAGCCGGCAGCCAGCAGAAGTAGCCTGCAGTACTGCACTTTAACCACTGCACCACTGTGGCTCTTATAGAGGTTGCATAAACCATATTAACTTCTGATTGATAAATAGGTAGCTAGAATGATTGAAAAGAAATCCTTACAGGGGCAAATTACTAAAATGCCAACATATGAAAGCTTGCCAGCTGTGCTGCATAGTCTGCTGCATTGCAGCTCTTGTATAACCATCTTCATTTTGTTGCTTAAAGAACAAGAAAGCCACTGCAGCTAGAAAGCACATACTTCAAAACGCTACTCACATAACTCTGGACTGTTGTCGCAGCATCATCTAGGCTCAAAGAGATCCCTGTAGCTAATATGCTATTTTGAGAAAGAAATGGTCTCACTACACTAGCTTGTAATCATTTTTTGATAAATAATACACAAAATATCCATTTCTAATAGAATTGGATAAAAGAATTGTATTTAGTCCACAAATTAATCATTCCCATTCAGTTTAATAAGGGGTTTATTTGGGTACAAGAATAGTAGAAAACAGTCATTGGACTTGACAAGACTGTAGCTTTTTAAATATAGGGTTATTTACATTGGATATCTTACTATATTTAACACAAAATTTAGAGGAAAATATTAAATGAATATTGGTGCTTAGTATGTAGATTGGTGTTATTTTTCTAAACTTAAAGAGAAGTGGTTGTATTGTTAATATCTCTGCACTAAAGGAAAGTTGAAAGTATTTTTGTTATATTTGTTTAATGAATTTCTTTGTCACTTTGTATCCTACCTGAAATATTTAAAACATTTTCAACTGAAAGGCTTTTTGTCCATTAAACCCCTTTTAGAAATTAAATCCCACTTTCAGCTGAAATATTTAGTCAGTACAAATATACAATGCTACAGGATTCCACTTTGACTCAAGAAGGGACTAAAATCGTGCCTAGAAACAGGATATAGAAAACTGAGTTTAATTCTACAACTGGCAAGAAAGCAATATTCAGACATTATTTCTCAGCTCTTAGCATTCAATAACTTAACCTAAACCCCACCCCTGTCCCGGCAGCTGAATACATTAACATGGAATTGTGGGAATTGCCTGACTGCCTTATTAAAGATAAAAGTCTCTAAATGCTAAAACCAGGAAATAATTTCAATAACGTTCTTTTCAAATGTTTAGATATTTTGAAGTCTAAATATATATTTTCAATGTTCCTATGACTTGAGAATATAGTCACAGTCTAAGCTTGCCCAGTCAGGATAGACCCTTTATAAGGAGCAGGCAAAGGGAAAATTAAGATGGAATTTCTATTAAGTAAAATGCATTCAATAATTTCAGCTGGCTATCTCCATATATTCCAATTAATTTGACTGTTTGATTTCTGTGTGAAATAATTACATTGCCAGGGGTAGCAATGGGAAAAAGGAAGCTTAAAAAACATTAATTTAAGAACATTAAAATATCTCAAACTTAGTACATCCCATTGTCTTCCACAGGATCTGATCACTTGTAAGTAAATGGACAGTTGCCTGAATTTTCTCTTCTGATTTTTGCAGTGTTTGTTCTGTTTCTTTTGTCTTGTAAAATTGCCTTTTGTTCAGCTTCTATTTTCTCTCTCTCCTCATACATCATTCTATTGAATCACATTCCATTTGGTTTCTGTAGCTTCAATTTTTATGACTGGGTTGTTGTGAAAAACAATGATTTGATAAGCCTCCCAATGAAAAATTAATGTGAATTATTATTAATAACAGGGGAACTTTGGACTTTTTAAAATTGGGTTTTGTCTGATTAATTCAGTCACCTTACCACAGACTAAAAACTTTTATTGTCTTATTTTTTACTTTCTCTCCTATTCTCCATATGGAGTGACATTTAATACATTAATATGTAATGTATTAAAGCCCAGTCTAACTTTTTCATTTTGCTACAGAAGTCAACATAATGAGATATTATCTATCAGTATAATGGACAGAAAAGGAGGGGAAGAAATTCAGGACTGTTGAACTCATACAATATTTTCATGTATAAATGGAAAGATACCGATCTTGATTAAATTTGTTTAATTTGATTGTGATGGGGGAGGTATCTTGAGTAACTGAACCAGACTTCCCTTCCTCATCTGTTATGGAAAGAAAAAATAAAGAAGGAAATGTGAAATTAATTCACATTTATAACTCTTAGTGGTGCTTTAAGATCTGATGTGAGGAACCATAAGAACTAAGTTCAAAGCATTGATATGTGTGGTCTGCATAAAATGACTAAAATCCTTCATAAAATGAAGTGATTGAACTGGAGTTGGGATAATTTTAAAAATGCATAAATAAAAGGTAACAATAATTAAAAACAGAATACCAGCAGCAAATATACAAGAATTTACAAATTGCTAAAAAAATTAAAAAACAGGTCTCGTATGTATCTCTTTATTGTGCCTTTTATGTATTGGGATTTGGAAAATTCATGACATTTATAAAAGAAAAAAACAAATAGTAGAAAGCAAATTTCTCTAGACATTATATTCTTGCTTGGTCTGGGAACCATCTATGTTTAAATGAAGCTAGAGGTAGATTTATTATTTAAACATTGTTTCAGAGGTCTTACTGTATTAATGGAGCAGCGATATCCTCAGCTGAAGGAAGAGGTGGAAAGACTCTGTGCTTCAAAGTTTGTTTCTCCTAGGACCTAGCAGCATTTGCCACAGATAAAAGGGTATGTAAATTGTGACTTTACGAGAGAAGGAGAATATATCCATGAGGATCTAGTGGTGGGGATAAAATAAGGGCAAAATATTGTTAGATTAAAGTGACCCAAAATTTGCAGATGATACAACAGTGGTGGGACTTATCTCTAGGGGGGATGAGTCTGCCTTCCGAGATGAGGTGGACCAGTTGCTTTTGTGGTGTGGAGACAATAACTTGATCCTCAACACCAATAAGACCAAGGAGCTTATAGTAGATTATAGAAGGAACAGATCAGACATCCAACCCTTGTGCTTATCAATGGAGACTGAGTGGAGAAAGTGGCCATTTTTAAGTGTCTGGGTGTTACCCTAAAAGAAGACCTGGCCTGGGGTGTTCCCATTGCAGCCCTGGTCAAAAGGCCCAGCAGAGATTATATTAACCTGAGATTCTCAGAAAACAACAACTGAATGAAAAACTGCTGGTGACCTTCTTACCGCTGGCACCATAGAGAGCATTTTAACATACTTGCAATGCTCGTATGGTTTGCCAATTGCACATTGGCAGATAGGAAAGCACTCCAGAGGTTTAACATCATTGCCCAGAAGATCATTGGTTGCCCTCTCCCTCTTTGGAAAGCTTTATAGCTCCTGTGCCTTTAGAAAGTTCAAAACATTCTTAAAGATCCATCTCATCCTGGGCACCTTTATTTTGAACTTTTACCATCTCGCAGATGGTACAGAATAATAGAAACAAGGACAAATAGGCTGAAAAACAGCTTCTATCCCAGGGCAGTAGCTCTTTTGAATTCTGCTGTATAGTGCAGTGTTGTGTTAGTGTCGGGATTTCCAGTCATGTGTGAAGGGTGAAGGATGTGTGTTTGTGTTTATTTTCATGGTCATGATGTGCACTGAAGATGGTGTTTGATTTCTTATGAGCTGCAATGACAATAAAGTAAACTAAACTAAATCAGAGGAAGAAAAAAAGTTTATATTGAACAGCAGTCTGAGAGTTATTGGTTTTTGCTTGGTGATCCTGGGTTCATGGTGGATAACCTTTCAACCAGGCCAACTTGCTCCTTTTAAATGAATCTTTCTTCTTGCTCAAGTGAGGCATCTTAGTGCTCCAGAGCTCTGTGTTCTCCTCTTCCTTGAAACCTGGACAGCTCTCTTCTGTGAAAGCTGATGCCCTCCCTCCCCCAGCATTCTCTTTCTAATGCACACTGTCTCCCTCCCTTTGATCACACCTGCAAATTTTGTCTATTTGTTCAACATTTTTGTAGCTGTTTGGGAATTTATCATTTTTTCTTTTGATTAGCTTTCTTCTACTAGTGGGTCTCTGCAGCACTTGAGATTCAGTTCTCAAAAGATTATTTGGAGCATGAAGCCATGAACAAATAAAATATTTCTGCAATTCTTTTCAATTATCTGCATCTTTTTCAGGCAGCTACAAAAGGAAGGACATGGAAAAAAAATGTCCTGTTATCTTATTTATACCCTGCACTTTCTTTATTGGTATAAATAAAAGCCTTTTAAAGATAGCTTGGCTGAAGAGGAAGTGTTGCAAGGGAAAAGAAAGCAAAAGGAAGATAAAAGATAGATGAACCTATGAGAGAAAGGAGGGAAGGAAAGAAGGGAGGGAGGGATACTGGACTTGAAGGAAATATAGGAATTAAAAGTGGCCAAGACAAAATGTCTTCATCATGTTCTTGTTGATAGTTCTGAAACTGCTTCCAGCAACCCTGCAGCTCAGTAGCAAAAATGGGAAGGTTCAAGATGTCTGGAAAACTAAAGATTCTAGGGGGAATATTTATTAGTCTAGCACTGATGATGTTACCTAGTTTCAGTAATGAACACCTGCAAGAAAACAACTAAGTTCAGAGAGCACCAAAGACCCTGTCAGTAAGGACTCAGAGCCATGAGTGGAAGCCTCAGTCACTCTCTGTCAAAGAAACTAAGTACTTAACTAGCCTTCAAAAAGCAGGGAAGTGGGGAGGGAGAAGTAAAAAAAGGAACTGAGTTCTACTCAATATCCCATAATAATTGTGGGATAGAGGACATGGAGGGGGGGAAAAGACAGGGGAACTAAGGCCTAAGTAGTAAAGATAGGATCAAGAAAAATAGATAAGGGAGTATACTTATCTACGTAGTTTTTTCTCTGGTAATATCACACTACTAACTAGAGCATAAAAAACATTTGCTAGACCAATACTCGAATACAGCTCATCAGTCTGGAACCCACATTACGTATCTGATATTAACACAATTGAGAAAGTCCAGAAATATTTCACAAGAAGAGTTCTCCACTCCTCTGCTCATTGTAGAATACCTTATGCCAGCAGACTTGAAATTCTAGACCTAGAAAACCTTGAATTATGCCATCTTCGGTCTGATCTAAGTATGGTATATAAAGTCATACATTGCAATGACTTACCTGTCAATGAATACTTCAGCTTCAACCANAGGAAATACAACTTCAGCAACAGAGTGGTCAATATCTGGAATACTCTACCTGACTCTGTGGTTTCTTCCCCAAACCCTAAAAACTTCAACCTTAGACTATTGACCTCACCCCTTTCCTAAGAGGTCTATAAGGGACGTGCATAAGTGCACCAATGTGCCTACCATCCCTGTCCTATTGTTTCTTTTATTTTTTTCTTACATGTACTCATTTCATGTATTCATAACTATGTATATGCTTATACCTATTATCTTGTAAGTGATTGACAAATCAAACAAAGAAAGAAAGAAAGAAAAATATACATGCATGGTTATATGTGTTTATGTCTATATCTATGTATGTATATGTATGTATATGTACATGTGCATGAGAGAGAATAGAATAGCTTTACACTTAATATTATAGTTTTTTTTTAAAAGAAAAACAATTACATGGATATTTGTTCTAATACTGAATGTGAATCCATCAACAGGATCCCTATCTTGCTCAGCCATATACTACTGTCTTTAACCACCTTTGAATTATTTCAAGTCAAAATTACAGGAGTGCCATTAAGGAAGAGGGCAGAGTATTGTGGCAGTACAGTTCATCTTGGATGGTCAACTTGGATCTACTGGAAAAATTGGTTCAAAACAATGTGCCATGATGGCGCAGTGGTTAGAGTGCAGTACTGCAGGCTACTTCTGGTGACTGCCAGCTGCCTGCAATTTTGCAGTTCAAATCTCACCACGCTCAAGGTTGACTCAGCCTTCCAACCTTCCAAGATTGTTGGGGGCAATAGGCTGACTCTGTAAACTGCTTGGACAGGGATGTAAAGCCCTGTAAATCAGTATATAAGTCTAAGTGCTATTGCTATCCCATCTCTTTAATGTATGGCATTCCAGCTTTTTGGGTTGTCTGCTTGTATTCAAATTTGTAATGAATTACTGATGAAAAGGAGGCTTGTAGTAATATGAGTTCACTCTAAAGGCCCAGTCCCACTGGCCGACGGACGCAAAACGTATGCATAAAGGACACAGCGGACGAGCAAAATTTTGGG
>BHFT01023687.1:12326-64313 GCA_004320025.1 Laticauda laticaudata | reverse complement strand
CAGTGTGACAGGGCTTTAAGGAAGTTGTTAGACATGCATAGAAAATGTGTATTTGCCAATTAATGTACTTTTTGATTTGAACAAAACAAAGACAAGGTGTACAGGTAGCCCTAGCTTAATGACCGTCGTTGGAATCAGAGTCTTGGTCTCTGAGCAAAGCAGTCATTAAGCAAGATGCCCATGTGACTATTTTACTCAGTATACTTCCTGTTAAATTAAATGATTCCACAGATAATTAAGCGAACAGAGGCCCTTTAGAAGGATTTGGGGCTCCATGTTTGCTTGCATTTGGCTGCTGAAGTTCAGGCAAAGACAGAGCTGGGAGTCCTGGAAGCAGAGAGAGGTTTTGGCCTTTGGACATGCTTGAATTTCTGCTGCTGAGATCCAAGCAGGCAGGGAGGTGGATGTCCTTTTCTCCTGTCTCTGTGTAGCTCCTTGCAGGGTGGAGAGAGGGATTTGGGGCTAGTGCATGCTTGAATTTGAACTGCTAAGGTTCAGGCAGGCACAAACAGCAGGAACCTCTTTCATCCAGCCCCCAGCAGTAGTTTGCAACATCCTACCAGTTTCCCCATTGACTTTCTGGGGAGGCCAGCAGGGAACATTGTCAATGGCAATCACATAATCACAAGGTGCTTGGCAACCATTTGTAATGCTTTCAAGCACGCAGATAGTGATGACATGCTCATGGGGGGGGTACCTGATATTTTGTGACAGTAGTGATTTATAAGATAGTAAACTCTTTTTGAGGCGTTCATAATTTCAACTAGTCGTTAAGTGATGGGTCATTAAGCGAGGACTACCTGTATGTGCTGTTTTCAGAATTGCAAAGTAGTTTGCAATTTCTCCTCCAGTCATGTTAGCTCAGGAATTCTGGGAGTTGAAGTTCACAAGTCTTAAACTTGCCAAGTTTGAAGACCCTTGGTCTAAAAGTTTGNTCCAGTCATGTTAGCTCAGGAATTCTGGGAGTTGAAGTTCACAAGTCTTAAACTTGCCAAGTTTGAAGACCCTTGGTCTAAAAGTTTGTACTATAGTCTAGACCATAATGATCTCCTTTTGGACTATTTTTACAGTGGATGAGAAAATGTTTACCCCTTCTTGGATTACCTTGATTCTCAAAATATGAACCAGCAATAAGTAGAGAAGGTTTATCTCTATTTTTTTTTAGTCTGAATCACCTACTTTCATCAAATCATCAAAATTGAGTGTTATTAAAATTGTTTGTTCTAGTTAATCATTTATTTACCACTGAACTAATGCTGAGGGTAGGCTAGAGATTGTCTTTTTCTACTGAGTTACATTTCTTGCTAGTTTCTTGTACTTTTGCTTGAATGTGCCTAATTAATTAATTAATTTGCATTTAATTCTTTAAGGTACTATAAGTCTTGCTTCTTTATGATTTGTTTTCTCATTTCCCATTCTAGAGTGCACATCTGATTGTTTTAAAAATTGGTGGAAAAAAAATCTGAACATTTATAGTATATACTGGCAAAAAATATTTGATTTTCCAGATACCAGTTTTCTGATCAGCATTCAGATCCTAGGTATACAGACAGATTGATTCAAGTGTCTACCAGTGCTGTGACTTGGTATTTTACATTATTAAAAAAAAACCTGATTATCTCAGTAGTTCTACCCAAAAAAAGAGTCTTATCCAAGTTCAAATTTGGGTTGGTCACCGGGACCGGAATTTACTGTTCTGAGTTTTCAGACTCATGTGGAGCCCAACTTCAGGGAATTTCTCTCTACTGAAATATGTGCTTTGAGCTGTTTTGTGAGTTGTGTTTATGTGGTGCCTTCCTACTGGCTGACTGGTGTGTTGATGGCTGGCAATTGGCTGTTGTTTTCTTGTGCTGCCAAGTCCTCAGCTCCTAAGTTTTGATAAGCTGGTGGTAATTCAGCACTCCTGTTAACTGACAAGGGGCCCGTTTGCCAGGCTTCAATCATTTCCCTGACTATCTTTGTACCTGCATGGCCAAGTTCGATTGAAATTCAGTCTTGCATCATTATCCTGGGACACATATATTTGCCTTCATTTGTGAAAAAAATCTTATGTTCAAATACTCAGTATTGCTGTCAAATAAACAGACTTTTCCTCCATTATATAGTATGTCTGCAATCACTGATTGAGACATGTACCTGTTGCTGGCCCACAAAGATCCACTGTTAAGTTCTCAGTGACCAGTTGTTGGCAAGGAAGAGCAAGTGCTCATCAATTGTAGGTCTCTAACAAATGCTGTAGATGCTGCAGATTCACAAGCATGTTTCCTCCCGTTAATTCTTGGTATATTTACCTATTTGAAAATCAGAGCAGTCTGGGCGATCCATCCTCATTTTAATTGTAGAAGTCAAGGGCAGTGGAAGGCCGACCATCTGGAATTGCCTTAAACTTGATTTAACTTGGTAAATGTTTGTGGCTAGGTCTGTTTTTATTTTTACGTACATTTTATTTCCTCTCCACCCCTTCTATTATTTATATCGTTTCCAGTTTTCTATCACATTTACCTGGAAATAATAGTACCAGTACCAGAGAATTTATTTCTGAATATATTGAACAATAAAATTAGTTCTAATGCTATTTTTTTAATGATATTTTTCATCCTTTTTAGTTTTGTATAGCTAGCTTGTATTCACTTGGGATATTTTTGCTTTCTACAATTAAAATGAGGACGGATTGACGAGACTGCTCTTAAAATCTGACATGACTCCCTTAAGAGCTGCCTTGCTTAACAACAGAAATTCAGATCCCAATTGTGCTATACTACCTATATAACCAAGGAAGCATGTACTGTTTTCTTTTTGGTTTTCTAAATTATCCAGTTGCATTAGCAGTGATGTATTGTGTTCTCTAGACTCATCTAAAGTCATATTGAACATCTGGCATCTCCCATATACGGATATAATCTGCATTGAATTATCCTAAATATTGTTTTCTTTCATGTGAAATTAAGGCTATTGTTTAATGATTTACATATTTTTTAACATCTCTTTCTCCTATATTTCTTTGACTACTTCTAGTTTGTTGGCAATTCTTTAGATTTGCTGGCATAGTTTGATTAGAATCTTTTCAGATTCTTCTGTAATTGCTTGCCATATTGTTGACCTAATTTAATATTTTAGTAGTAGAGGGTATTTTAAGTAGGAAGAATCTTCTGAGGTATATTTGATCTTGATATCTTTATTGTACAAAATTTCAGAATATAGTATCCTTTCCATTATACCATTTCTGAATTTATCATAGTTCATAGAGCTTGGAAGAGTTTCCTTATTTTTTCAGTCTGTTTTCATCCTCCACATAACAAAAAATATATACTCGTGTGTGTGTGTGTGTGTGTGTGTGTGTGTGTGTGTGTGTGTCTGTGCATACATACATATGTAGACAAATTTAAATATCTCATTGCCAGGGTAGTAGTGAATTAGATTCACATACAAATATTCTGTGATCAATGGCAGGGACTGTAGCATGTGATATATATGGATGACAGTTAAACTTGGAAACAATTAAAATTATTTGGAGAATAAGAATGTTGGGGGGGGAGGTTGTATTACAGTAAGAATGGGTTTATTTTTAAGAACGGTGGTGCAGTGGTTAGAATGCAGTACTGCATGCTTATTCTGCTGATTGCCAGCTGTCTGCAGTTTGGCAGTTTGATCCTGACCAGCTCAAGGTTGACTCAGCCTTCCATCCTTCCAAGGTCAGTAAAATGAGGACCCAGATTGTTGGGGGCAATATGTTGACTCTGTAAACTGCTCGAGAGTGCTGTAAAGCACTGTGAAGCGGTATGTATGTTATATCTTATTGCTATATAAGAAACTACAATTTTTCTCATAAGAAAATAAAGAAATTGGAGTTTGGGTTATGAAATACTTCTTTCCTTATGTCTAGGTTCACATTGCAGCTTCAGCATCTAGATTAATCCAGTAAATTTAATTGTCCGGAAAGATAAAAGCCAAAACTTTGTAGCTTTGTTTGGTTTATCTTAATCATTAAACACCTGACTTTTAAATAATACATTTGTCATAATTCCATTTTACAGGCGGTCAGAATGCAACGTCAGTGGGATTTGTTATGTCTGAGTCTCTTACTATTAAGTTCAGTAAGTGCAGAATCTGAAGATCCAGAAGTTGAAGTAGAAAATTTTGACCAAAGTTCAGAAGACACTAACACTGAGACAGGCAGATCTTCTATGGAGGTAACATTTTCATGTATAAATTAAAAATTTAAATTATAGCTACCTGACTGTAAATTTTAGTGTTCAGTTTATTATGACTTTTAGAAATAATAACAAGAATATTATAAATTCCGGGAAGTTTATTCAAACATAACACATTACTTCTTTTTAAATTTATTTTGGTGCTATAGAATGTCATAAACTTGGCCTTATAATAGGAGGTTTTCTTGATTCTTTTGTTTTTATATGCATTCTCTTGTGACAGGCCTATAATGTTGTCCTGTTTTTAACCCAGTGGACCTATTACTGATGATGCTTTAGCTTCACAGAGTCCTGAGATAAAAAATTATGCTGTATATAAATCAATGAATCAATTTATGAATCTAAATCATATGATGTATATTTTATTGTTTTATCTACAATAAGCTACACATCTGATTTAGATTCATAAAGCCAGATCCATCTTGTGGGGTTTTTTAAACTAAGCATGACTGGTTAAGAAACAGTAGGTGGCTGCTTATATTTTCCACATTCCACACTTGGAAAGCATCCATCAATACATATTCCTAGATTTTGGTAAATTTAACTTACACTTAACAATACTTATTATGAAACGAGAAACAGTATCAGTATTTGTATTTTTCAGAAGAATGTAAAATCTCACTGAACTGGTAAAAAGGGTGTGCAGTAAATGTATTTGGTACCTATTGAATATTTTTATCTCAACATAATTCAAACTTGATATATTGCTATTGCACATCTGCTGCTTTTGCCTTGTGTAGTTTATGATTAAAGTTCCTGTGAAAGCTCATACATAATAAATTAGCTTCTGAAATATCAAAGAACTAATTTGCTCCATAAATTTAGGATACTTTAGTAATTAAACTTTTGATTTGCTCTGGAATATAAAGGTCAATTATAAATAAATCAGAAATGTAGAACTTAGATTGTAATTGTTTGAGTCCATAGTGATAAATGCTACCAACTCTGCATATATAAAAACCCAAACCATTCTCTAAAAACAATCTATCACTGTTGAACATCTTATATGAATTTCTCCCCGATGGAAAAAAAGCCAGAGAGAAAATGCTTTGTTTTCAACTTGGAATGAAGTTCTTGATTGATAATGCACAGATATTTAATTTTCTTTTAGCACTTTTAATGTATTCATTTGTAGGTGCTAATTCTCATTCTTTTTATAATTTTTATAAATTTTTGGAAGGTTGTATACAAAACACCAGAGCCCATAGGAGAAGTGTACTTTACTGAAACCTTTGATGATGCAATATTGTCCGGGTAAGTGCTTCTCAACAAAAGCCCTAAAGTCATCAATATTTGCAGTTTAGATGGATAGTTTACAGCTTGTTGCTTATAACTAGTTACATCTTGCTCACGTGTTTTGGAGCAAGTTTTTTAGCAAATAAAAATATGAAGACAAATGAAACTAGGATGCTTCTTAAGCCTATTCCTGGTTGCCTTTTTCCATTATTTCTAAGTTCCACAAGTTTCTCATATCCATCATCTTCATTTTTAATGCGAGTTGCTAAGGCAGAGAGGAAGGAGAGCTCTGTTCATTTGAGGAAGAAGAAAAGAGAGGAGTGGTAGTCATTCATTGTATTCTAAATTTTTTATCGTAAAATTAAACAGCTCTTTTCATCATTGCATTATCCCAAAGATGATGATAATAATTTCTACTTTTATTACTGCTTTCCTTATATTAGTTAACACAATAACTAGTCGGTTTCATTTCTAATATCCTAAAGTACTTAATTAGCAATCATGGTAGGCACTGCTTCCTTTTTGTGACAGTTCTTTCCAAGTGTTTCTTATATGTTTCTTTATTTTACAGTATTTAATTATTTCAAATTGGGACGATACTTAAGGGAAACAAAATTGTTTAAAAAAATGATCTTGGCAATATTCCCTATAATTAATTATGCAACACAAGGAGAGAATATATTTGATTTGATAATTTCTAAGCTGAAATTAATTACATCATTCATTACATCATTAGATTTCTAGTAGAATAAACATAGAAGGGTGAAAAGCAAAATAGAGAGGAGACTTGTCCAAAGAAGTGCAAGAAGAAACAGGAGATAAATATAAATAATTGCAAAAAAAAATCAAGATACTAATAAAATTGGAAGAATAAAAGGTTTATCTTTTAAAATTTCAAAAATTAAGAAAAATGTCCATTCAAAGATAAGCATAAGGAAGGGAAAGGAGAAAAGTATGTGAAGAAAAGTCGAGAATATATGAAAAACCAATAGGCTCATTAAAAATTCCCAAATTAATGATACATATGATCATTGAATTAGTGCAGACATTCTAGAAAGTAAAGTTAAATAGGTACTAGAAAATATTGCTAATCACAAAGCTGTAGGAATTGATGAAGTTACCACCAAACTGTTTAGAAACCTATAAGATAATGCAGTTCAAGCACTACATGTATTTCAGAAATATGACAACAGCAGTGGTCAAGGATCCAGAAAATATCAGTTTATTCAGATACCAATATTCAGATACCAAATTCAATCAAACCTAAATTCAAGGGATGCAAAGGCACCTGAAATCAGTTCGTTAATATCTGGTGATAATGGAAATTACAAGTATATTTTTAAAAAAACATTTTTGCTTTATTGGATATGCAGTTTTTGGCTTCAGGCTGCAGTATATTGTACTGGATTGACTCATCTGCCTATTGAAGAATTTATAAACTGATCAGAAGCAATATTTAAAACAGAATACAGAACAAATATATGATTCAGATTTGGAAAAATAAACACCAATGTCTGCTAGGATGGACAGAATAATAATACAACAAGCTTCTGAAAATGCCCATGGTATCAACTTTGTATAGTATTTAATGCTGGGTTAGAAGAAATTGGAATTAAAATTGCTAGGAGAAATCTTTACAACCTGCAGATACAGTAAGATTATGTTACAATATCAATAAGTAAAAGTGAAGAAAGTTTAAGGAATGCCTTGTTAAAGGTGGAAGAAGAGAGTGAAAAAGCCAGTCTGCTGTTTGATATTAAAATATATATATTTCCTTCTCAGCCCAATACAAATAGGTGGAAAAATTAAAGTAGTGCCAGATTTTGTCTTTTTAGGAATAGCTATTGCAGCCATGAAGAAAAGGGCTATGACAAGATAAAATATTAAAAGTGCAAAGACACTGACAAAGGTATGTATCATCAGGATTTTGGTTTTTCCAGCTGAATATATGGCTGGAAAAGCTGGACCACCAGAAAGGCCGAACAAGGAGAAATCCAGGGCCCTGAATTGTGGAGCTGGAGAAAACAGCGATTACATTGGACCCCTCCCCAAAAAAAGCAAATCAGCCAATGTTAGTTCACTGCTCATTGGAATCACTAATAATGAAGCTGAAGCTTAACTATTTGGGGCTATTTAAAATAATCTCACTGGATTGGACTCTGATTCTAGAAAAAAAAATTACAGGCAATCAAAAAAGAAGCTAACTGAAGATATTGTAGCTAGATACTGCCACTAGTGATGCAAGCATAAGTTTACAAGTTACTGATAAACAATTCTGACAAAATTACAATTGGGTTATGAAAAAATGGAATTTATTTATTCATTTAATAATTTATTATTAACAATAATAAAACAAGTATCAGGAGCATAAGCTCCTAAGGATTATTGTATCACATTTGATTTAAACTGTTTGTTTATTAACTTATTATTTTTATTTATAATATTTATCAACTATGATAAAACTATACTGGTAATATACACTGAAATAATTGTATTAGGTTTATTTTTTTACTTTGTAGATATCTGATATATAAAAAGCATTTTAAAATTGATTGCATATGAACTACCTACTTTCAGTAATATTAAACATTTTTTCTTCCACTATTATTTAAGAATCAAATAATAATGGAATAATAATAACTCCAATCATTCTCTAAATCTACACCTTTTTATAGAGTTATGACATGAAACTTGGAACTGTATAAACATAACTTTCTTCAAAAGCTATTCTTGTTCAAATTTAAACATGTAGTTTTACCATTTATAAAAACTGCTATTTAGAAATATACATTAGGAAAGTCCTTGTGTTTTAAAAAGATCAAAAAGCTGTAGAAATATTTCTGTATTTCCTTCCTCTCAAGGAAAAACATTAGAATCCAAAAAGAAGAAAAGCTCCTATTTATGGGAGCTATACTATTCTCAGAATCCATAAGACAGTTTATATGCACTGATAAATAATATAGTATTCATTTAAGGAAAAATAGTCCAAGAAATCTAAAATTTAGCTTTTTGAGTGAGCCCAGAAGTTTCCATTTTAAAAATCAGCTGTAAAACTAGAAGTATATAATTTAGAACAGGGCTGTCAACAACCATGCCAGGTTTAGCGAAGGGGAAAAAAGTCCTGATATATCATGTGATGCCACTGTGACTACATGAATTTGACACGCCTGATTTAGAAGAATATGATAGTTTTATTCTAGTGCTATGCCAGGATCTACATCTCTGTGAATGATCCTTGATTATTTATAATTCTATCTGAAAATTAGATTTGGGGACATTTAAAAATCAGTCATGTCATATTTCACAGTATAAGATACCCAATGCTGAACAAATTGAAATTTGGAAAAATGAAAATAAATAAGTCACCGACTAGCTCTTAAGATTTCTATTTTTTTTATAAGTGCACTTTGAATAGAAGTAGTTCAGGAATAGAAGGAATTAAAAAGCACTTGGTCTTTTGCCAATCTAGGAAAGTGAAACCTGTGACCTATATCTCCCTCTACTGTAGCTAATTTCTATTTTTTATTATTTTATCATTAATGCATAATGCAGTTTTTATTGTTTTATTCATTGAAATAATTTTAATCATCTCTGAAAACTAGTTATTGTGTGATCAGAGTACAATTTCAGTTTAATTCTCATTAATAGTTTTTACTTTTTACGGGTTACCTTTGTGTTAAGGAGAAATATTTACTCTCCCAGCCTTCAATGTTATAATCTGAATTGATAGAAACTTTCCGAGCACCTCAGAATTAGGTAAACCATTTCAAATTTACCAATATATAGTCAGACCAAACTTTAAATGAGTGGCAAGTGACAGTCTGAACCTCCAGGAATTTGTATGATCTGGTTGTGTTGTTATTTTAAACAGTTGGATTTTATCTCAGACCAAAAAGGAGGACACAGATGAAAACATTGCAAAGTATGATGGTAAGACATAAACTTAGTATTATTGATGAATTATTGCTTTGTGCAAGTTTAATTGGATATTTTGTTTCAACTTCTAGTACTTCTCATGTATGTTCTTTCTTATATTGTTGATTAAAATTCCATACAAATTGCACTATGGCAGGTTGTATGGAACTTGTAGTACTTCTCCTAGATTTTCTCAATCATTTTATCATAATAGTATACTTTTGGGCTCAGAAGAAGATAGTTTAAGATTAAAAGCAAAAACAGTTCCTTCTGATAATGCATTTTGTCTCCACTCAGAAATTCCTTCACTATGGTTGAGCATACCTCTTTTATAATTCCAACTTAAGAAAGATATCCAAGTTACTCTTCTAATTTATTATTATTATTCCTATGTACTGTATGTTCCATTTAATTATTGTAAGATATTGGCCAATTTCTTTTGCAAATTGGGTGTGACATCTTTTTCTGTATCATTCTTGTAGTCTGGCATTTTAAAATCTCTTTTCAAATCCCTATTGAAATCAGCCCTGGTCTGCATTTTGTCCAATAAAATCTGTACCTCTTCTGTAGCCTCTTTTAAATCTATTTTTGTAGTAGCAAACGAGTAATTTCTTAGTGCATTTTCTCCAAATATCCTTGAAATCTTCCACAGTCAAATAATATTGCTGCATTGTATTGATAGGTTGCTTTTCTTTTAATTGTAATCTTTAGCCCTGTCTGATTTTCTCTAGTCCATCTTCAATGTTCCCTCTTATCATGGTTTTTTTTTTTTGAATCAACACTTTCCCATGGGCGGATTTTTTATAGTTAGTTTCAAATTTTTCATATATTTTTGTAAAAAGTTGAACAACCCATAGGATTGTTGCAGTCTTTAATCGATCTGTCCCATTAATCTATTTATAACTTTCCAAAATCAACATTCTAATCATTCTTTTGATGTTAATTCATTTTTTCTTTTTAAAGTCCTTAAATGAGCATGAAACTTTTTTCATCAAGGATAGAAGGAAATTCACCTGGTTGTAATGAAACCTGCCTTTTCTCAAGTTTCTTAACTTTGAAAAAGCCATTAATAAGCAATTTCCTAAGGTGGTTAAGAGAGGAAGTAGGTGAACTCAGTGTTTTTTTTTAAAGATGCTGGTCTGTGACTTAGATGAGATTTCCCCCCCAACTCCAAGAGCAGGAAAACCCACTTGAAGATTGCTGTCTTAAGCCCATGTCCCACTGCACCAACGGATGCAAAGAGGATGTAAAACGTTGAAAAAAGCTTGCCACCTGTTGGAAAACGCAATGCATCCGTTGTGTACTCACTGCATACGTATTTCATACGCTCTATCCCTCCAGCATCCGTCCACTGAGATTTCATCCGCCCAAGAAGTTTTGAGCTGCACAAAACTTTGTGAACGGATGAACTTTCCGCTGTGTACGATGTAAATCCGTGACATCCGAGCAACAGACTTTCTATGTCCGTTTATCATCCGTTAAATGTCCGCTGTATCCTCTCTGCATCCTCTGGGCATCCTCGCAACTCACATCCGTTGCAGCTGAAAATGGAAAGAGGGAGGAAACAAAAGGTACACGGAACGTCTACACAGCGTTAGTAGCATGGAAATAAAAAGGATGCGCAGTGAACGGTTTGCATCCGATATACATCCGCTAGGCTTCCTATGAACATCTGTTTAACATCCCCGCTACATACTACCCACGTCCGTTCTTTTCCGTTCTGTTTATGCAAATTTTCGCCACTTTTTGGAGCGGATGACAACGGAAAAAGCCACCCCCGAAATTTTGCTCATCCACTGTGTCCTTTATGCATACGTTTTGCGTCTGTCAGCCAGTGCGACAGGGCCTTTACAGTTTCCTCATGGACAGCCTCTGTACTTGTGGATAATCCCAGCCCATTCTTGCTCTGAAGAAGAATTCTGAGGAACCAATCCTTTCACTAACTCCTTTTTCTACTGCAGCCATTGGCTTTGCTCTGCAGTCATCTTAAGTCTAACATTGCTTCTCCAGAAGTAGAAAATGGTGCTTGGTTGTGATGAGCTAAGTTAAATATTTCAGAAGAGAGTGAATGGGCTGCATTTAGGGTAAGTGGGTTTGACATCTTTGTATGATTTCCTCCTTTCCAGTTCTCATTCTTCATATTGGGGAACGAGGTTCTAGGTAATTTAGAATCCAAGAATTGCTATTTAATATTGGGTGTGTCTGTACCTTGCTCATACTTGATTTGAGTACTAGTAAAGTACCTTACTCATACTTGATTTGATTATGGATGAGAGGGCCGATCTGGCCTATACTTTCAAACCTGGATGGAGGAAGAGGACAAAGGATCTTTGTCATAAATGTGCCCATCCAGATTTCAAATGAAGATCAGGAAGTTCTGAGATATTCTTTTTGGCATACGTGACATTATGTTGGCATCAAGAAGCATTACTGAATGCACATCCTTATTTGTAAATTGGGACTAGAAGGACCAGTTGAGTTGACTGTTTGTATACTGTTCCCCCTAGTGCATTGTGACATTTCTGCCAAGGGCCCTCAATCTGATTGATAAGGTGGCAGTATTGGGAGTCTTAATCTTTCCTCCCCTTAGTTGGATGTCTGAAATAGCCCTAGGTTTATGGCTGCCATGACAATAGACTTGGCTCAATTTACTTACGATCTGGCACATGTGGCAGATCATGCACAAGATCTGGCTTTTATCTTGGAACAAATGTAGCTTAATTTGAATATAAGAGACATGGAATTTTGGCCCTAATCATGGGCAGATCTCTAATCAACTTATACTGTTTTGGATTCTGGAAGGCTTTGATGACTTATCTCTTCAATTTTTCAGAGAAGAAAGGTGGTCTTTGTCTAGTTGGTGGGTTGATGGCACATTTTTGTATTTGTATTCATTGCAGTTTATTTTTTTATTTTTATGATAGATGACAGACAGATTTCTTTTCATAGTTGTGTTTGTAAAATTTTACTTTTTTGCTTTTCTCTTTTTGTATTATCTCACTTAGGAAGATGGGAAATAGAACCATTAAAAGAAAATATGGTGCCTGGTGACAGAGGATTGGTACTAAAATCAGTAGCAAAACATCACGCAATATCAACAATGTTAACAAAGCCATTTATTTTTGATAGCACACCACTAATTGTTCAGTAAGTATATGTTTACATGTGAAATAATGATAATAACCACAATACTCGATAGGTAGATAAATATGCCAAATCCAGTCTAAATATCTGACTTGATTATGCAACCAACCATAATAATAATATATCCTGCAACAATACCTGCCTTCCAAATAACATCTGCCTATCTCATATCCGTGAGAAGGATTCTATAGATGGATAAAATTGCCAAATCCAGTTTAAACATCTAATGTGCAATGAACTATTATTATTATTATTATTGTTGTTGTTGTTGCTGCTGCCCTTCTACTTCTAGCATCTNTGTTGTTGTTGTTGCTGCTGCCCTTCTACTTCTAGCATCTGGTTTTCAAAATGCACTATAGTTATTTTTGGTATAAAAAGAATACAAGATTAATATGTAACTTTAAATGTTCAAAATAAATTAAAAATGTTTTAGGTCAATCACAGAGAGAAAAACAGGTACTAATTGATGCTAAAAACTGCATGACACAGTGCCTAAAGTAACTGGGAACTGGTAGCTAAAGAAACTTAATTAATATTTATCTGCAAAAGAGTATTAATGTGTTTCTGTTATGCAGATATGAAGTGAACTTTCAGGATGGCATTGATTGTGGTGGTGCATATGTTAAACTTCTATCCAAAAGTGACGATTTGGATCTGGTACGTAATAACTCTAAAAGATTATTTGATCAGTCATGTTGCAGTATTTGGAAGGAGACGTTCCAAACTTTCAGTACTTATAATCCGTTTTTATTATTGAGGTTCACATACAAATACGCACCACTTCTTATGATAGATAATTTACATACTTCAGGTTTTTTTTAGTAAACCAGCATACACTAGCCTGATATATATATATTTCATTAATTGGAAAGTTTGTTGCTTATGGCTATTTTTTTTCTCATTCTTCAGTCATAATCTTAGTAGTTTGTAAAGAAAAATAAAACTGTAATACAAATACAGAAAACTAAACTAAATTCAATCTGAAAAGATAAAATGATACCAAACAGCAGGTTTAAAATTTTATGTAAAAAGATTCAGAGCCTTTTTATCTGGTATATTAAAAAATCACAATAAAATGAAAAATAGTAATCTAACATATCCCGCCCAAGAAGTGTCCCAAGAAGTTAAGTGTAGGTAGTTGTTCTTGCCTATCCCAATTTCATTATTGTAATAGTTCTACAAGGATAATTAAGGTGAAATATTTTCATTGGTTGAAGATTAGTGATCTTCAAAGATAGGTTCAAATAATCTGTTGTTAACTAAAACTTATTTTTAGTTAATTTATTCCAGAATTTGAATTAGGATTTGAAAACACAGGAACTCTAATTTTAATCCATTAATATATAAATATTTAAATTAATTGCCATATATTATTGATATGTTATATAATTATAACAAGAAAAGGAAAGCATGTTAAGCATGGCTTCTGAAATTCTTTCCAGTACTTTATCAGAAGTGGCCATAAAGGAGAGGCATGTGTTTTTTTCTGGGTAATAATGTAACCCATGGCTTCCCTATGTTTAGGTACAGTACTTGTATTGCATCCTTAAATGTATATGTGCATGAGAACAGTGGTCCCCAACACCTGGTTGCGGCCCGTTCAGAATTGGACTGTGAAAATGATGGGCAAGCACACGTGTGTAGTTCCACTTACACGCAGTGGGCAAGCATGTGCGCTTGCCTGCCATTTGCGTGAAACCAACCCCTCTTCTCCCTCGTCAATTTATAAAGTTGGGAAGGTTGGGAACTGCTGCATTAGGAAGCACAAAACAAGTTCTATTTGTTCTCCTCTGGGTCATGGAACTGGGAAGAAGGGGACTTAGAATGAAGCATTCACCAACATTCCAAGATGTCGGTCAACTTCCCCTTTTGAATGGAGGCACTGGGGGAATCTAATTTTTGGTAGCCTATGTTCTCTGTCCCAATCCATTTTCAGACTCAGTTTTAGTTTTATCAGAGTCTTCTCCCATTAGAACCTTGATCTTGTTTTATTCATTTTTGAGTGAGTTGTTATGCTCACACAATGAGCCTTGCAAGCCTTCATTGGAAGGTTAGTTTTAAAGCTCTAGAACCAGATCAAATTATTATTTTCTGCTTGCTGCTGTTTTTTTGGCTACATTTGGCTGTTTTTCATCCACATTTTTTCTTCTTCCAAGAATCCTGTTTATAGAAGAGGAAGGTTATCAGGAGAAAATTCCTGTGTAACTGCAAGCACAGAAGGTCAAATAATTATCTTTTTAGGTCTCATCTGAACATGGATTATCAATTATAGTTTTTTCTATTTTGTTGTTATGAATCACAACTAAATAAATGCTACCAATTTCTAAAAACATTCTTTTAAATATCATTTAAAATAAGGAACTATCAAGCTCTAATTAGTACCAGTGTTTTTTGTTGAAGAATATTTTTCTTACAAACAAAATATTGTGTTCATTTTTATCCTACAGGAATATTTCTATGATAAAACATCATACACAATTATGTTTGGGCCAGATAAATGTGGAGAAGACTATAAACTACACTTTATCTTCAGACATAAACATCCCAAGACTGGAGATTATGAGGAAAAGCATGCCAAGCGACCTGATGTAGATCTGAAAAAAATTTATACTGACAGGAAGATCCATCTATATACCCTTGGTATTTTTTTGCATTTTTAAATTTAGAAAAATAAGATAGAATTGAAATACTTGTGTTATAATGTATATTTATAACTTGCCATACTTATAAGCCTATATTTAAAACACATGAATAGGTTCTGCATTTAAAAAAAAATATTAATTTTCTTTTGGTCATTCTGGGAAATCCAGTTTCTGTGGCAACAGTTTAATATTGCTATCCTATAAATGTTTGAAGAATAGGACAAAAACTTTCGAGAAAACCTATTTTTTACACTTAATACTATATAGAAGCAGGTATATATATAGGAAAGCAACTGAAAATTTGGAACTTTTAGATACTTCCTTACCTCAGTTTTATAATGAAAATTAGAGGAATTCTTATACTTGAAGATAAGTTTTCTTACAGTTACTAATGAAAGCAGTGGGGCTCATGTTCCCTTGACAGAACTCACAGGTATTGGAATTTTGCAAATAAAAGGATGTTCAAGTTCAGAGTGCCAGAAGCCTACAATTTCTCCTATGAGCTGTTCAGAGCATCCAGTAGTGGGAGGTGCTTCAGTCTCCGCATTCATAGGCTGAGCTTGATCATAGGCTGAGCCTTGATTGTGGAACGCTCCTCCTCCTCCCACGTGAACTCCTCCTCAGCGTTCCCCAGTTTTTTTGCTCAGCCTCGTGCGAGACAGGCAGTGATTTCAATAATATTCCTTGACTAAAACAGGAATCTTTCTTCGTGAACAGCAGGTTTGATTGTAATTCAGTTTGTCTTTAGCCTTCTTTCCAGTCTTTAATTAGCCTGACAGTTTTGTTTAGGGGAAGTGCCGTTTGTACCCCACAGGAAAGACGGCGGATTTTTCTGGTGCTTCTCTGCACTACTTTCCCACAGCCAATTCAGTTACCTCTGACAGTTTGGTTGCCGCTGTGCCTTTTATTCCTTTCCTTTGCTAGCGGCTTGATTTTTTCATTATAAAAAAACAAAAACGCCTTTGCTCCCTTCTCGAATGCCATTCCTTCAGTGGGGAAGTTATTAGTGTTAATTTCCCCCTTTCTCTGCTGGTTCCGTTAATTCAAGAGCTCTGGCTTCATTTGCAAGGCGGGAAGCTGCCGCTGAGAAGCGTGCAAAAAAGCTTTAACTGCTGGAGGCCATCTTGAGTGCCACCTCGTGCGCTGCACGCCTTGTCTGCCTTTCCTGAGCTGGTGAGGTATTTTCTGCTCGACAGACAGATCCCTCAGGATTCTGAGAGCAACTTTACCTCGTTTTGGCTACCTGCACTCGAGGATAATTATCTCGGCTTTAAAAATTGTTAGCTTAACCCTCAAGCCTTATTCTCAGTGGCACAGTCAAGCAAAGCCCACTTTAGGCCAGTTGTCCGCCTGTGCATCGAGGCTACTGAAGGCCGCTTACAATCTTCAATCCGGGCCTTAAGGGTTCGCTATTTGGCTTAATTGGATTATACATTAATCTTGGTTGTTCTCATTATTAATTATTGGAATATATAATATCACTGCTCATAGGAGCAATTACCAAACACATTATAAGCCAATAATATTATAATAATGGTCCAATTATAATAACCACTCATGGTAATTTAAACAATTTGACAGTATAATATTTTAATTTCGATTAAATATTATTACTGAGATTACGACTCATTATATGTATATAGACACCAGTAAAAATAAAAAATAAGAAAATAAAAGGGGGCAATGAAGACACTTTATCAGGGCAACCAGTTTCTTGACTAGATCGTACCCTGGGCGCGCCAACCGCCTTGTCCCAATTTATATTCAATTAACTGGTATTCTACTTTTAATCAAAATGGCAGATGTACCAACCCTCAGGCCCTTGCTTGAGGCAAAAACCAGAATCAAAAACACAGGGAAATTCTAAAGCCTCAGAGAAAGGGATGCCTTAAGGCGCCATACAGGCCTTACCAAAAGCAAATGGCGCATACTTGGCAAAGAGGTCCACACTGTTAATCACAGGGTGCCTCCTCTTCCAGTCTGTCAAGTTTCTTCACACCCGTCCTCCTCCTAGATCTCTCGCCTTTCCATTCCAGCGCAGCCTTGAACTTCACCAAGGAGCAACAGGTCCAAGTGTCTGAGACACTGACCAGACGGGGCTTCTGGAAGCCACATTCACTCCGATAGCCACTGGCCCTCGCCAGGGTGACAAGTTTTCATTGACGGAGGTCCCCAGGAAGGATGAAAGCCTGGACAGAAGCTGGCTATTCGCCAAGGGATTGCAGCGGGGCTCCAACACTCTGGAAAATGGTCCAGACCTTACCCTGTGGCTTACCGACCAAAGAGTCCCAACTGCTTGAGGTCACGACGCGGTCAAGAGCAACACCAGACCCAGGTACATTTTACAGGGGGAGACCCGCCTCCAAGGGCGAGGAGGAGGAGGAGGAAGTAATCAAACCAGTCAAATGGCGAAGAGTTCTGAATTACGCTCAATGTATGATAGTGAGTCGCCCTGTCAGAGGCAGACCCCTTAGAAAGGGAAATGTCTGAGGATAAAGGTCTTATTCTGACCAGCCTGCTTTTAAGGCTTATTCCGGCCACAACTTTTCAAATCTCTCTTGTTTAAGGCAAAAGAACATTGCAGGCCTAAAACAAGCCAAACCATTGACACACCTAAACCCTTCAGGGGAGGGACGCAGAGGACATGATCTGTCAACCAACCGGTAGTTGAAGCAGAGGTAATTCCAATTCCAACCCATAATTTGGGACCTGGTGCAGAAGCAGTTGGACTTCTGCAGGCAGGTCATACCACTCCCCAACTGGACATGATATGAAAGTTTTCAACTTGGGACCCCGATTTTGCAAAGTTATTGAGTACCCCACGAGGTAGAAGACCTATAGTGGCTTTAAGCGTCCCCCTGCTATTCTCAGGCGCTGAAGGGCCTTAAAGCGGAGAGAAAAATGCGTCGATCTAGCCCTACGCAGAGCTCATTCAAGGTTCTGACGGTGTGGGCTTCAGATCAGCCAACGGCCCGCCTCCTTCTTCATGCGCGTCATTCTCAGATTGGTTCGTCTTTTGAAAGTACCACGTTCCTTCTTCTACTTAGGATGCCCAAGATATCGCCACAAACTGTGGCAGCTTGCTGAATTTTCTGCCGATGCTACCTATCGATGCCAGTCAAGTTTCAGCAAGGGCCACATTACCTGCACATGTCACAGCGCCGTCGCTTGCTATGGTTAAGACACTGGCAAGCCGATTTTCAAACACAGAATCCAAGCTGGGCCTCATCCCCCATTGTGGGAGATATATTGTTTGGCCCTTCCTTGGATCCGCTACTAAACTGAAAACACGCAACAAGAAGAACATTCTCTCTTCCCTTTTTCGGAAGTCAGCCCAGAAGCCCAGTCCTTTCGGAGGAAGACCTTTTGATCTTCTAAGCGAGGATCCTTCTCTTCCAGATGCCATAGGACCCCAAGCAGTTAAGACCAGGACAAAAACCCAGATAAGTCCGACTCGAGTGGGACAGAAGTTAGAAGGGGTGGTCAATCCAAAAGATCCTTTCGGGGATAGCAGGGAACAGGCCCTTCCGAGGTGACTTTAAAAGATAACTCCTGGGACCCAGATTCCCATTGGCGACACCTTAAGTTATTTGCTGCCAATGGCTCTCTCACCTCTGACGCTGTCAAAAGATACGGTTAGATTTGGCTCGTGCTGGAAGTTTTAGATCCACTCCCCCAGATTCCTTCATGTTCACACCTCCTTCCCAGAGACCCGGTGCAAGCGTAAATCTCATGGATATTCCGCTATCCAACATCTAACTGGATATCCAAGGCCATCTAACCAGTAGCGGAACCCAATCACGCAAGGGCAAGGTTTTTATTCACATCTTTTCATTGCTGCCAAAAAATTCGGGGGAGTGCGGAGTCCATATTAGATTTGAAACATCTTCAACCATTTCTTAGTATATCGCAAATTTAAAATGACGATACCCTCCAATCAATATTACTGGCATCAGGAAGGGGACGTACTCATGCCCCATGAGATTTGACGGAGAGTTACCTGCACATTGCTATTCAGCCCTCCCATTTATAAGTTTCTCGAGATTCTGCAACAATAAACCACCAATTTTTGAATATGTGGCCCTTCACATATCAGAGATTAGCACTTTGTCCCCATAGAGCACATATCACAAGTTCCTCGCAGTGCTAGCTGCCACACTCAAAGAGAATATCCAGGTACGCCTCCAGTAGTATACTTGATGATATTTAATGATATAATTAATCTACACTTCTGCACATCAGCAGTAAATACCATAAGACATCAAAAACATCAACTACAATGAAGCATAGCTAATCTTAATGAAATTGGAAGAAGAAGCTCAATTAACACGCATCACACAGATAATCCATTTAAGAGCGATCAAGGAGTAGTGTGGAAGGCAAGGGTTTAATCTGTCACCCAGATAAACTAAATAGCATTCAAATCATTGGTAAGGAGATCAGGTTGCTGTAAGAGGGTGTGCCTTAAATGGTCCTTATCAAATGGTTGGGCAAAGATGATTCATGTATTTCTATTATTCTTGGGCCCACCTCCAACTAGATCCCGTCCCAGTGGTTCCCTGCTACCGTGACCAGCGGTCCGCGAAGCAACTCAAATTACAAAGTCAGGGTTGCCACCCAAGTTCTCATATGCCTCTCCTCTGGTGGTCAAACCCAGTTATCAACAGAGCTGTCTCTTCAAGGAGCCAAGAGGCTCACCCATACCACAGCATTGCCAGTCTGTTCAGATGGGAGAGCTCACGTCCACGTCTGGTCATAACCCAGAGGCCATGGGTCCAACATAGAAGCAGTTTGGAAGCATAAACTGGCTGGAACTTCGTGCAATACACCTGCCCTTCGCAACTTTCTCCCCCAGGTACGCAGTCAGGGCACATACTGATACTGACAGACAGCTGTAACAGCCAAGCTCACATAAACAAGCAGGGGGGCACACAATCGAAGCAGCTAATGTGGGAAGTGGAGCGCCCTGTGTCGCTGGCGGAGAAGCAACATACTTTCCCATCAAAGCAGAACACATTGTTGGGTCTGTCGAATACACAGGGCAGACTGGATAAGCAGGAGCACCAATAGATCATCCAGAGTGGTGCCTCCACCCATCCCCGTTTTCAAGAAAGCTGCAACGGAGTATTGTCAGAGCCGATGGTGGACGCTATTTGCTTCCCCTCTGCAACACTCAGCTCTGAGATTTTTTCCCAGGGTACCCATCCAAGGGTCGGAGAATTTCAACTCGCTCCGCATTCAGTTGGCCCCCAGGGCTCTTTCTGTATGCATCCGTTCCACTTCCGCTGGTTCCCAAACTCATCAGAAGTTACTAGACGAGAGAGCAGGAAGTACTTCTAGTAGGCCGTATTGGCCCAGATGCATGGTTTTGCAGACCTCCGCGAGTCTCTCGGTACCCCCCCAGGAGAATCCTATCAGACAGAAATCTCCCATTAACTCAGGCCCCTCAAACATCTGGACCCTCAAAGAGTTACAATGACCAATCTGGAGCTTGAGCGGAGTGCGTTGGAAAGGAGCGAAAAAGCTTCCTCCAACAGAGTTATCGACACTATGCCGCTAGCAGCCAGACGCCACTCAGTCAATTCGCATTTACAACGCACATGGTCCACCTTCTGCCAAAATGGTGTAGTAGCTAAATTGACCTGCCTCCTCCTCTGTCCCTCAGATTCTAGAGTTTTTACAGGAGGGACTTGATAAGGGGTTGTCACCTAACACGTTAAAAAGGCAGGTGGCAGCCTTGGCATCAGTTCTCACTCAAGGGCCTCAGTTCTCTTTCACCACATCCACGCATAAGATCTTTCCTTTGAGGAGCCACAAATTTGCGCCCTCCCAGCAGTGCACCGTTATCCCACTCCGGACCTTAAGAAGGTCTTTGTCTCACTTAAAGGTCCTTTTGAACCTTTGAAAACGTCAAGTCTCAATTTTTCTCATGTACAAAGTAGTTTTCCCTGGTAGTGACAACCTCTGGCTCGTTGTATCTCAAAGTTGCAGCCTTGTCTGTTAGACAAGATCTCCTGCGTTTTTCATGCTGATCGAGTGTCCTTCTCCCTATCCCACATTATGCCCAAGGTCAATTCGATTTTCCATAGAGCACAAGAGCTTAGTCTTTCCAAATTTTGTCCCAATCATCACAGGGGATGGAAAGACACATGGCATAAGCTTGATGTGAGGCATGCTGTGTGAATCTATATCAAGCGTTACAGTGGTTTTTTCAGATCAGGGCTTTTATTCGTGTCCTTTCAGCCTCAATTCTCAGGGTACAAGGTTTTACCATCTACAATAGGCCGTTGGATACGGGATGCAATAGGAAAACATACCAGACTCAATCTCTGCATGCTTGGGGCATAACAGCTCATTCAGCAAGGAGCGCAGCAACTTTGGCAAGCATGGGCCACACAGGCATCAGTAACTGGAATCTGTCGGGTCGCGGCTTGGGCTTCCCCATCACCCTTCATTAGACACTACAAAATTGTTGTGTTTGTTTCTGCTGAGGCTTCCTTTGGCAGAAGAGTTCTGCAACGGGTCCACAGGGACCAGGAGGAGATTCTAGACCAGACGAGTCCCTCCTCGTGTAGGGACAGGCCAAACTTTGGTATGTCCCACTACGGATGCTCTGAACAGCTCATAGGAGAAAGGGCGTTGGTACTTTTCTGACACGCCCGTTCCCTTTGAGCTGTGAAGAGCATCCAGCCCCACCCTTTTTTTCAGTCTGGTGGGGTCCTGTTTTGGCCAATGAACCTTTTTAGAATGTGAGGATGAGAGCGCTTATTTCTCGTCTTCGCCAAAACGGGGGAATGCTGAGGAGGAGTCACGTGGAGGAGAGCATTCCACAAATCAAGCTCAGCCTATGAATGCAGAGACTGAAGCACCTCCCCACTACTGGATTGGCTCTTCACAGCTCAAAGAGAACGGGCGTGTCAGGTAAGTACCAACACCCTTTCTACTTAAATTTGTTTAGATTAGGGTTTTTATCTGGAATAAAGTCTAAAGCATTGATTTATTCAATCTGATGCCCTACAGATTTCTTGGATTACAATTCCTTTAATTCTCAATTTTGTTTCAAGTTGGTAAAAATCTTTAGGAAAGTTGGTTGTTTATTCACCAGCATTAACCCCATTTTATTTTTCCCTTCAAATTAATTGATGTTTCTGCATCGAATAATTATTACTTTTTAAACTGAAGCTTATCCCAGGTGCATTTGGATATTAACTATAAATCATTTTATTTTCAGATAATTGACTATATATGGGTCTTTACATTTTATTATATAAGATGACAGTTTAATAGGAAGTGAGAAGTTTTGAGAATTATATCTATTAAGTATATGAATTTTTTTGCTTTTTTAAAAATAAAATGGAATCCTAAGAATTTTTCATATAGAACAAGGTGCATTGACATTATATGTTATAACTTCTGAAAAAATAGGGATAAAATGTACTGCATGGGGTTTATTGTTGTGCTCTTAAAGTATAATAAAATTGGAAGCAATATGTTTGAAAACAACAAAGAGGGCATTTTTGAAATGAAAAATTATTATTTAAACAAATATGAAATATATTTCAATAATACTTTTGTATAATCACATATAGTTAAAGCAGCAATTTCAGATTAAATTTGTTTTAAGCAAATTAATTTGGAAATATATTCTTAGAACAATGAATCTGTCTAAATAAATATTCAGGCAATATATGCTCAATTAAAAAAAATCAGTATTCAGAACTTGCATAATTTTCAGGTTGATTATATGGTGCAAACATTGAAAACCATAAACTGAAACAATTTCAAGTAAATATTTAAGAATTATGAAAAATATTGTTATAATTTCTCCTTCATTTAATATATTAACTTATTACATTTTAGTGCTGAAACCTGATAATACTTTTGAAGTATTAATTGACCAAGCAGTTGTCAGCAAGGGAAATCTCCTAGAAGACATGATTCCACCTGTAAATCCACCAAAAGAGATAGAAGATCCTAATGATAAGAAGCCTGAAGACTGGGATGAGAGAGCTAAAATACCTGATCCTGATGCTGTAAAGCCAGATGACTGGTAAAGAGAATATATAACTCCTCCCTTAAAACATATAAATATTATGCAAATATCAAAATATGTTTCATATACATACCTTTTTTCTGGAGGAATAAATGCATTCATAATAGTAATATATCTTGCTGCTCTTCTATGTATTTTGTCATAAAATTGGTTTGTAATTTTAAGGAATGAAGATGAGCCTCCAAAAATAGAAGATCCTGATGCAGTTAAACCTGAAGGATGGCTTGATAATGAACCTGAATACATTCCAGATCCAAATGCAGAAAAACCAGAAGATTGGTAAGTATGTCTGTCATTCTGGAAATTATTACTCGACTCTGATTCCTGTAATGAATTATATTGAAGACACTCTTTTATTTATGACTCTGTAAGCTTTTTAAATTGTGTTTATCTTTTGCTTTATTGGCTGGCTTTTGCTGCTTTATCTTGTATTTAAATATATAAAAACCGATTACTAAGTTTAGTTCAGAAACTGAAAATTGAATATTTTAAGATGTGAAAATTAATACATCAAATAAACAGCATTAATTCTCAGCCTTGTGCATTAGATAAAGTTAAGAGTTTGTTTATTTATTTGAAATGTTCTTTACCTAATTTTATGGGCGTAAAGCAGTAGTATAGAAAGCTAGCATATTTCTCCAAAATTCAATGTCAACCATAATTCTACTTAAAATATCAAGCAGGATTCTAAAATCAACTCAGAAATTTTTGGTTTAAAAATGGGGATTTCAAGCTTTCTTAAGACTGATAATGTGAGTATATGGTAATTAGAAATTATTTTAACTGATCTATCAAGGATTGGATGTTAAACCTGTATCTGTAACATTTGATCTGTTGATTCATTGATCACATGTAATTGAAACATTTAATAATTGCACTGTACATCTTTCTGAAGTAAAAATTTTAAAGATATATGCGAAAAACACCTGCATTCTCTCTTTCAATATATTGCTGTAATGAGTAAGTGAAAGCATTAAAACCACTAGCAGAATGCAAGAGTCTGATTGCAAGATGTCAACCCAAAGGAAACTTGACATATTTTATGTATCATTATTATATTTTGAATTGCCCATCTAGCAGTTTAAAAGCATGCAAATGCAAGTAGATAAATAGGCATCACTTTGGTGGGAAGGTAACAGTGTTCCATGCCCCTTGACATATGGTCATGCTGGCCATATGACCACAGAAACATCTTTGGGTAATGCTGGCTCCCTAGGCTAAGAAATGGAGATGAGCACCACCCAAATTAGAGTTGAATACGACTAGACAGGGGAAACCTTCATCTTTACCTTTTTTATCTTTTGAGTTTTGTCTTTAGCTATTTAAACAAAGCTAAAGCTGGGAAGAAGGCATGTTTTCTTATTTATAGTTCCATCCTTAAAATTTTTTTAATGGATATATTTATCTTTTTTACAGGGATGAAGAAATGGATGGGGTGTGGGAAGCTCCACAGATTCCTAATCCAAAATGTGAAGCTGCACCTGGTTGTGGGGTATGGGTACGTCCCATGATGAACAATCCAAACTATAAAGGAAAATGGAAGCCACCAATGATAGAAAATCCTAACTATCAGGTAAAAGCAATAATTGTTATATATTATGTTGATTACTATATAATTTGTTGGGGATTATAATGGACTGCTTTAATTGCTTCAATACTAATATGGGGACAGGTTAATATTATTTAAATTGATGTACTAAGCCCTCTTTTCCAATCCATAAAATACTAGAGACTGAATCCATGAATCCAGGAACGAGAGGCTGGATTATGTAAAAATACTTTATCTGTAGTATTTGCTCTAAAATAATGGGAAGCCTCATATTCTGAACAGTTGCCAACCTTCTGTGAGGTTATTAAATGTTTATCTTCTTTCATATGCATTCTATTATTTTTCTCTTACAGGGTATATGGAGTCCTCAGAAAATTTCTAATCCTGATTATTTTGAAGATGCTCATCCTTTTCAGATGACTACTGTTGATGCTATGGGTTTAGAACTCTGGTCTATGACATCAAATATTTACTTTGATAACTTCATAATCTGTTCAGACAAGGAAGTTGCTGATCGATGGGCAGCAGATGGCTGGGGCTTTAAAAAATTGATTGCAAGTGCCAATGAAGTAAGAATTTATTATATTTTTGTCTCAAATAATACAATTCTGTCAAAAAAGCACCCTGAAATGCATAACATTTCAAAATTCCAATGATATTTAATTTGTAACATGATGTTTATTATGATAGAACAGAAAGAACAGAACAGAACAGAATAGAATAATAAGAGTTGGAAGGGACCGTGGAAAGGTTCTAGTCTAATCCCCTGCTTAGACAGGAAACCCTGTAGCATTTCAGACAAATGGTTATAAAATCCCTTCTTTAAAAAATTCAGTGTTAGAGCATTTACAACTTCTGGAGTCAAGTTGCTCCACTGATTAATTGTTCTGTCAGGAAATTTCTCCTTAGTTCTAGGTTGCTTCTCTCCTTGATTAGTTTTCACTGCTTCTGGTCCTGCCATCAGATGCTTTGGAGAATAGCTTGACATACTCTTCTTTGTGGCAGCCCAGGGGATATTGAAACCCTGCTAACATATCACCTCTAGTCCTTCTTTTCATCAAATTAGACATACCCAATTCCAGCAACCATTCTTTATATGTTCATGTTATTATGTTGATTATACTCAATGTTTTATATGCACTTACCAATGATGATTTCCTAATGAATCATTCTGATTGCCCATGGATGAGAAATATTTAGAAATATTGAGTTTGAGTTTCATTATATTAACCTTACAACCTTGCTTTTATGCTTTGTTTACTTTAATACAATTAAGGCACTTAAAATGCCATTAGATTTCTTTAACATAGTAAACAAATTTACTGAGACTTGGGCAACTTCTTGTCCCCATGGCCATATCTTTTGTCTAGTTTGATTTATACATATACTCACAATATCAATAATCATCACTTGAATATAATAAGACTCATTTGAACAGTCCAGTTACACCATGCCATTTAATCAGTACAGACCTAGTTGATCAACTAACTTCAGATATTGAGTGTTGTATACTTTTGAAGGAAAACAAAACCTTGATATCGTAGTTAAATAATTTCAGGACAAACATTTCTTGAATAGGCTTCTAATGCTAAAAGCTTAGATTTCAATGTGGTGAAAGGCTGTTTCCCTTGCCCTCCTATCTCTTATTTATGTACTCTATCTCCTTGAGGCTATGGTTAAAGACCCATGAGTAAAGAGGTAGATCTTTGTAGGGATAGAGCTCCAAAGCATTTGAGCAGTGATTGAAAATTCCTAAGTCCCCTCAGATGGCATTCACAAATACTGTATATAGGACTTGGAGGGAACTATAACATGAATAATTGTGAGCATGACTTCTCAATCAAGGAATGGCTGCAATTGATGCACAAGCTATTACTGTTCAAAAGCTCTTTAGATATAGCTGTCACATGAGTGTGTGTATGTGTGTGTGTGAGTTTTAAATATATAACTGACTTCAGGCCAATGGATGACTTTGGGAGAAATTTCATACATTTGTACATTAAACAGTCCCATTCAAGTCAAAAATTGATTTCCCCCACAACTGAAAAACCAGTAGGCTAGGGATGGGGAACCTTTTATGGCTCACTCAGGAATTCTGGGAGTTGAAGTCCATAAGTGATAGAAGAGCCAAGTTTCCCTACCCCTGAGATATGTGATCTACCAAATTTTGTTATTGATTTGAGATATAGCATAATTAAGATAGTGGCTTCTTTATGTTCAGAAGTTTCTTTCATATTAACACTTATAACTGATATAGCGCATGGCTTGATCAACATTTTTGAATAACATAATTTATTAAAGAAAATTCCATGAAGCTTGAGCTCTAAAATAAGTGCACACCCTTTGCTTTTTCAGCCTGGTATGTTTAGCCAGTTGGTGACTGCTGCAGAAGAACGCCCATGGCTTTGGATTATTTATATCTTAACACTGGCACTACCAATAGGAATGGGCATATTGTTCTGCTGGCCATCCAAGGTATGCTATCTTATTTTGTATTATAAAAATCAATAATTTGCTTCATCTGTTCTTGGCTCAAAATATGTTTAGAAATACATTATAGTGGGAGAAAGAAGGAAAGGAAATTGGCAAGCATGAGACATTCAATTGTTTTGTAATGTTTTGAAAATATTAAGTCTGAAAACCAGACATAATTTTAATCCTTCTATTTTAGAAAATGGATGACGATATAGACTACAAAAAAACTGATTTAGCTAAGCCAATTACAAAAGGAGAACTAGAACAAGAGATATCAGAAAAGGATGAAATTAAAACAACAAATGAAAATATTGATGAGGGAGGTAAGAGATTTTGACAATATTTATTTGAAACTGTGATAAACCAGCAAAATCATAGTTTACATTAGTTGCTACATTAGTTCCTGTTGTATTCCAAGCTGGCAAACCATTGTTAAATATTCTGTACTTATTATATATACCCTATATCACCCTTTTATTTGGAAAGTTCAGCCTTCCATCCTTCTGAGGTTGGTAAAATGAGAGATTGTTGGTGGCAATATGCTGGCTCTGTAAATTGCTTAGAGGGGGCTGTAAAGCACTGCAAAATGGAATATAAGTCTAAGTGCTATTGTTATTTATACACATCCAGAGTTCCTCAATAAAATCCATAATTCCTATATAGCTGGAAGGCACTACTTCATTTCAAATGTGGTGGTTTGAAGGTATTCAGATGTTCTGTATATGAACTACTCCATGCATTCCATCTGGAATAGTTGTTCTGCCCTGTATATGAAATAATGCGGAGCTACTCTGAATATGGATCAAACTATGTTTTTTTCCAGGTGGAAGTATAAAACAAGGAGAAAAAAGTAAAACAAATTTCTTAAGTGTTCCTTGGCAGGAGGAAGCATAACAAGAGGGAGAGGGAAGGACTGCTCCTATCCACAGCCATCATGTCATCAGCATTATAAGAGGGGTGGAAATGCATTCAATTTGCCCTATTCATCTTATAAATACCCATTTCAGATTACTTCCAGGTTTCATTATAACCCAAATACAAAATGAAAAAAGGTTGATTAAGACTAGTTACAAAATTCGCTTAATATGAGTGTCAGATTGAATAATGTGATTTGCTAGTTGACAGACTTTATTACAATATACTTTAAAAGACTCATCTTTTTAGTATGCGTGCCCTTGACTCAAGAGTTGACTGTGGAAACTGCCTGTACAAGTCCTTGCAGTTTTTTTGGCAAGATTTTAGAAGTAGTTTGCCATAGCCTTTTTTCTAGGGCTTGTAAAGAGTAACTGACCTAAGGCATTGGATGGTTTTGTGTCTAAGGCGGAACTAGAACTCACGTTTCTTGATTTCTAGCCTAGTGGTTTAATCACTGTATCAAACTGGCCTGAGAACTCATTCTGGAATCATTCATGAGACAATCTATGTGTCCTTGCTATCTTTTTTTTCCTTACTGGATTACATTTAATAATTATTCACTGTCTCTTGGAATATGAAGGTGGTGAAGATGATGAAGAAGAAAATCATACTGCTGAAAGAAGTCAAGAGGAGGAGGATAAATCTCATTCAGAAGAGGATGAGGTGAGGCTTTCTAGAATTACAGAAATGTGAAAAGTTTTAGTTCTGCAAATTCTCTTTAAGGTATAAATAGAATAAGATGAAAGCAGAAATATGCTAGATCTAGAACAACACCCCTGACTTTCATGTTTCATTATAGTTGTTCATATAAAATTTAGGTCTGTAGGCAATCTGCTCATAAGTAGTAAGCACAGTCAGTTCTTCAGTGCGTTAAGTGAATGGAGCCATACATTTATTTTTCATATATTGCAACAACAGTTTTTCATCCGTAGTAAGGACACAGAGAATCCATGTATGTTGTCAAAATTCTCTGAAAATTTTAGCTTTTGTCATATAATCATATTTATAGCCCATTCATTCTCCCAAAACTTGCTAAGTATAGGACGTTGTATAAAAACAGTTTTATTTTATTATCTTACGCTGTCTTAGACAATCTTTTTTTAGTCCAAACATAATGGAGTCCAGTAAGTTCTAAATATTTTTGTTGTGTAAGTCATAATTAGAGACACTGTTGGCATTGTTGCTGTAGAAGTTAAGACATTCTTCCATTATTTGTGCAATATATAATTGCATAAATCTAATTTTTTATTCCACTCACTGCTTAGCATATACATAGCAATTTGATTTATTGATGTGTGTGTGTGTGTGAGAGAGAGGGGGATGCTGAAGGATTTGACCACTTGTTCTAATATCTCAGATGAAAATGCTAGCAATGTTATTAACAAATATAACTGTAACTGTAAATATGTAAATATTGCCATTGGGTTATATCTGATATATCATATATTTCTTGTAATAAAGCGTATGTTAAAAAATCATTATCATCTATCAATTGGTTCATTTACCTGTTTCCATCCATTTTTCCCATATCATCATCTTTTCCCATATTTTTAAAGTTGGGTTTCTCATAAAGTCAATTTAGCATGGGAAAAAGGATCAAATCCTTTATTTGACATTCCATTCCATAACTTTCTAACTGACATAATTGTTTCCTGAGATACTAGAGTTCTAGTGAATTTAGATTGTATATTAGGAACTAAATACACTAGAAAGCAGATACTTTAAGTCAACATGGAAAGAGTTATTGACTTAATTATGTTAGATTCAGTCAGTATTCTACACTCCAGTTTTCCCCTTCTTTCTATAAGTAGTACAAGTTACAATCTAAAAAAGAATTATAAGCAAGCCATATTTGTAAATGCAAAGTAATTATTGATTTTCTTAATGCTCTTAAGAAATAAAAACATTAATATTTCAAAAGTAAACAATGTTTAGTTGCAACCTAGATGGATAATAGTGAACAATAACTTATATTGACAACTCTCATGCATATTTTCCTCCCCTCCCCCAGATGAGAGAAGCAGATGAAAGCACTGGGTCTGTCGATGGACCTGCAAAATCAGTACGTAAACGAAGAGTTCGAAAAGACTAAAACACTTCCATCTAGTATTATTTGTTTCTAGTTACAGAATCCAGTCATACTGTTTTAACACTGGCACAGGCATGGAGATTATTAACTCTTAAACAAAGATTGAACTCAGTTTTGATTTTAAATCCTATTTTTCAGACCCTCTTCATCTTGTCAGGTTTTTCATTTTCTTTTTGAAGAAACATTCCTACTTGTTGAGTTATTCGGTTCTTTACAGAAGATTTTTTAAAAATGGTGAAAGGCCTGATTTGCTATAAATATTCTTTGAAGTTATTTAATATTGTTTGGAAACTCTTACATCAATTTTTGTTCCCAGCTCTAGAGAGGATATATTATTTTTAAGATTTAGAAGTTAAAATTTTCAAAGATGATAAAATCACTTTGATATTTTGAACTGAATGCAATAACTGTGTTTGGCTGTTGATTACATTTTTGAAAAATAATATTTACTTACGTTTTGTTGTAATGTGTGTTTAATGATTGCTATAGTTACTGCTGCTTTTTGTTCTACAAGGCACTTCATTGTTATTAATTTTAAACTATAACATGTTTTACATTTAAATGGAAAAACATTAACTGTATTTATGTAACTGGTGTACATGAAATTTTTCATGTTTTTATAGTTTTATGTTTCAAGCCAGATTGGCAAAATCCATGTACAATTTACTTCCTAAATTATATTGATTCCAAAATAAAAATCTTTAATATAACCGATTATTTAACTTGAAGCTTATTAATGTGTATATTATTGGAATCATATTTTAAAAAGGAAACTATTTCTAATAATATTAACATTTAACTTTCTGCTATATATTCAGAATTGTCAACATTCAGTACGTACTGTACTGCAAAATGGAAAATCGTTAGAATAACATTTGAGCTTCCAGAAATTGATTGTGCATTTTCTGTAGGTGTTTCACCTCTGGGTTACCATGAGCAAATGAGTACAACAAGGATCTCTTATTTTTGGGTGCCCACTAACACATTTTTATTTTAAAAAGCTATTTTGTCTCAAGGCTCCTTATTGTAGAACAGGATTATTTTATATCTGGAAATTTAAATGAAGGTGTGAGCCATGGTCATGTGATCACAATTTCCAACATTCACTGACAGCAAGGTCAACAGGTAAGCTAAAGATTGTCGGAAGTCATGTTCACCTGAGGTCCCTGACTAGTGACTCACGTGGTCCTTATTGTCATTGCTAGGTGTTGTCACATGTCATACTTTTAAGAAAACATCAGTTTGCCACAGAAATACCATCCCCAATTGTCATCATAACTTGAGAACTACCTGTAAAACTATTGTAGAATGAAATGGGATTTCATCTTGCAAAATTTCCTTCAAACTAGCATGAATCATTTTTCAGAATAGTTGAATTTTACAATATTGCCACCAAATATGACAAAAAATAATCCCATCTTCTTATTACCTTTCCAACAATTATTTAAAAATAAATTAACCATTTTAGCAACCAAAATGGAGATAGTATACCAACGATAAAACATACTTTTTTTTTTCTGAGCATAATGTTTGGAATAAATGTAATGTTCTTCCATTGAAATTTCTATTGTTCCATCTCTTATCACTGCATTCGAAATCTGCACATTTTGCAGTACCATTAAATTCTGCATATTTAATCATACTGTCCTTAAATTTTTTAGATTTTAAATCTTATTTCAGTAGCAATCTATATATACAGGCTACTAAGGACTGTTGGGTTTGGATGTGAATACACATATATTATTGTATGCTGTGTGTTGCTTCAAAGTCCAAATATTTGAAGCAAATACAGAAAGACACACAGTATATAGTCTTCCACTTACAACCACAATTGAGTCCAATATCATGGTTGTTGAGCAAAGCACTTGTTAAATCTGGTGAAAATGCTAGCAAACACTGTTCTGGGAGACTCAGAATGCTGGTGTTTGCCAGTGTTTATCCCTTTCAAGAAGTAGAGATAGTGTTCACTTAAATACTATTGATGAATGCTGACATTCATTCCAAAAAGGTTTGGAATGCTGGTGTTTGCTAGCATTTTGGCAAACTTGAGGTCTGTGTCTTGAGCCTGTGAAATTTTCTCTTCCTGCGTGAGGGGAAGGGAAAATCTCTCGACATAATACTCTAATAATATACTAATATATATAATAATATATATATAATATATAATAATATAATACTCACAAGTAATACTCCACATAAATAATACTCTACATAAATGACCTCTGTGATCATATCAAGAGCAACTGTGTTTTCTTCGCTGATGATGTAAAGCTGTTCAATACCACAGACAATACTGCTACCTTTCAAAAAGATCTTGACAATGTATCAGAATGGTCAAACAAATGGCAACTTCAGATCTCAACAAATAAATGCTCTGTCTTACATATTGGCAGAAAAAATCAGAAAATAAAATACAAGCTGAATAGCAGACCTTTGTTGATGATCCCAGCTCTCTGTAAAGGACTTTGGAAAAACTCATCTCTAATGATCTAAGTTGCTAGAGACCACTATATATATATATAGCCAAAAAAGGCATTAAGAGTTTGTTACGTTCCTATTCTTAAGTTTCCTCGTAATATCACACTAATATTAGAGCATAAAAAAACATTTGCTAGACCAATACTAAATATACAACTCATCTCAATCTGGAACCACATTTACATATCTGATATTAGCAGAGTTGAGAAAGTCCAGAAATATTTCACAAGAAGAGTTCTCCACTCCTCTACTCGGTTGTAGAATATGCCAACCAGACTTGAAATATTACTGAGCCTAGAAAAACCTTTGTATTACATGTTGTTCTGGTCTGGATTAAGTATGGTAATAATAAATCATACATTGCAATGACTTACCTTGTCAATGAATACTCAGCATCACCATTACACAAGAGCACACAATAGATACACAACTCAAGGCTAACCACACCAAACTTGATACTTGCAGGGGAATACGACTTCACACACAGAGTGGTCAATGTCTGGAATACTCAACCTGACTGTGGTTTTCCTTCCCAAACCCCAAAAACTTTTCACCTTAGACTGTCTACTATTGATTTCACCCTTTCCTAAGAGGTCTGTAGTGGGGCATGCATAAGGCCCACCAACATTGCTACCGTTCCTGTTCCTATTGTTTCTTTTATTTTTCTATCTTAACGTACCCAATTCATGTATTCATAACTATGTATATGCTTATACCTATTATCTTGTAAGCAACTGACAAAATAAAATAAAAAAATAAATAAATAAAACAAAAATAAAACATGCTGGGGGAACTGACCTCAAATTCAACGTTCCCTCCCTTTATAATCTTTCCTGTGATTTCCCTTTGACTGTGGGAAGCCAGGAGAGAACATAAAAGAAATGGCATACATCATGATCACAGGGCTTGGCAACAGGTCATAAAAGTGAACAGGTTGCCAAGTGACCAAATGCACCCATTGACTGTGAGGAAGATCAACACATGATTTTATGACAGCCAGAAGTGCTTTACAGGCCATAAAGCATCGGTTCCAAGGCTGTCATGATCTTACATATGGTCAATAGATGACTGGGTTGTAAGCCTCAAGACTACCTATATTGAATTCTAAAGCAGTTGCAGTTAATAGGAAACAGGAGCTTTACATTCAGCATTAAGCATAAAGCTTGAGCAAATAGGTTAATGTATATTCTGAGATAAAATATTTATAAAAGAAAGGAAAATGGTTGGAGAAATTTTAATGCATTCAAATTCAAATGCTAGGAGAAAGATAGTATTTGGCCTATTGCAAGACATAAAATGTTAAAAAAATGGGAAATTAGCCATTTTCCCTGTTTTTGATTTAACTTCATTACAGGGATCCAAGAGTTGTGTGAAAAGAATCAAAAATAAATTGTATGAAGTGGGGATAGGTTCCCCTATAAAGTGCAGGTGGGTAAAAAGAGAGGGGGTAAAATGTGAATGAGATGAATGAATACACCTGCATGGTTGAGAGAAAAAGAGGCTAAGAAAGTTGTGCTTAGAGTGAGATTCTTAAAAAGAAAGAAGTTTAAAAGAACAAAAGAAAGTAAATGAAGTGTATGATGCAGGGATGTGGCAGAACCATAGATAGAAAGGCACAGAGAGGTATCAATATTCCTTTTCCATTCTCCACATTTCTTTCATAGTTTTGGCTTATTCTTAATCTGTATTTGCAATTTGCATAACACTGCTTAGGTGACAGAATCACCATTATGCATATATGCAGAATAATGGAAGCCTTATCTCTAATAAAGCTTCACGAACAAAATGCTTGTATGTCAGTGTATAGCCTTTATCTGAATAAGGGATATTCTTTGGGGATCTCAATCGCCACAAAAATTAGTTTGTAACTGTGTGAGGCACATTTAATTTACTCTTTAAATATTTGAAATGAAAACGTTGCAGCTGAATTCTGCGCAAATTTGCATTTATATGAAAGATTTTTCATAACTGCTATATAGTATTTTTGACAAGATGCTCAAAACACAGTTAACTCTACCACCTTTCATAGAAATTAGTTGCAATATTTATTAAGGTTTATTTTCCAAGTAACATTTTCAAAGATGCAGCAGAATGAACCAAAATAAACTCAAAAATATTTATTTAATATAAATTCTGAGATAGCACATTTTTAGAACATAAGCCCCCAGTGGTGGATTTGTTCACTCTTAACAACCACCTCTATGATATTTAAACTCAGTATCACATTAACAATCCTCTTTAGACAGCACTTTCTCACATTGCTAGCTGTCAGAATTAGTCTAAAACTGGATACAAACAATTCCTATGAGCAAATGGGTACTTGTCAAATAGTCCTTTACTTTTGTTGTCATTACTGCTAACTTAGCTGCCACTGAAGTTGCAAAAAACCAGTGAATCCAAATTCTAGACTTCTCGTGATCAATTCTAAGCAAGCTGTGTCTGCTAATCTATTGAAGGTCTCTAAGTTCAGGTTTCTGGATCATGACCCTAAGACTAGATGATTCCTGGCATGTTCTACATTAACTCTCAACTATTCACAAGCAGTTCCCCTTCTCATTCCTACTTTTCTCAAATATATTAAAGGTGATGTAAAAGGAGAACATTTGAAGGAATTCCCATGCATTTCACCAGTGTAAGATGGCACTTAATCACTGATCAGTTCTGTCCTACACAATCTAAATGTTTGCTTTTGAATCTGAAATATTTTACTTGTATCCCACCCATGGAGGAAAAGGGAATATTACAAGTTAAGCAGGTTATTTGACTTACTACAAGGTTAATGGAAATGAGGAAAGTGAAATTAGTTTCAAACATGTGTTCCTCATAGAATAGCATGAAAAAAAATCTAGAATCTTTCTGTAAGAGCCGTGGTGGCGCAGTGGTTAGAATGCAGTACTGCAGGCTTTTTCTGCTGACTGCCAGCTGCCAGCAGTTTGATTCACACCAGATCAAGGTTGACTTAGCCTTTCATCCTTCCAAAATCAGTAAAATGAGAACCCAGATTGCTGATTCTGTAAGACCACTTAGAGAGGGCTGTAAAGCACTGTGATATAAGACCCAATGCTATTGCTAGTGGGCTTAATTGAGAGGAAAAAAGCATTAAACACAGATATAGTTCGCTGAAAGATACTGCCTACCTATTTCAGGCCACCTCCTAAATGAGCACTGATTATAATACTGTTCTGAACCATTTATGTCCTCCCAAAAACAGAAATACCCATCTATCTACAAAACAATAGACTGTTGCTTCAGATAGAAATTACATCATTCTTAAACTACTACTAAAAATGGCAAAAAAGACTCCTGTTAGAACCCAATCAAATCCAAAGCCATTCCATTCCACATCTTGTTCTAAAAACCTTGCTTCTTCCAAGTCCATGGAGACTGCAATTTTTATTCTTAATGATAACAAAGTGTCATCAGATTAACAAAAACATGTTCAGTCTGCAAAAATAAAATGATTCCCTATAGCTCACCGTTAGTGAAAATTAGATAATTTCTTATCAGCCTTATTGCATATATTCACAGAAATGTCATTGTGCATATACCTGCATCTAAGCAAATTGCTTGCTTATCCTGGAAAAGTAGTATATGAGCCTTATTACTTTTAACTGCTTGAAGTGTATCAGAGAGACAGACATTTGGTGTACCTTTGTAGTAGCTAGTATTTTCGTAGAGATGTGTATCATGCTCGAAAACGCTAATTTCATTCTAGTATTGAAAGGCAAACAGCTGTGGGGCTAAAATGTGATTATAAGTTAGTAGGAATTATGCAGTGAAAGTATATTTGTAACAAGTGAAAATCATAAATGTATCTATTAACTGTTTACAAGATTACTTTTCCCAAGCTTGTATCATCACAATTGATATTACCATGCAATTAAGTGTTTTGTAAACAGGACACACTTAAATCAATTGCAACACTATACTGGCCCAGTAAGTGAAAAGAACTTTAAGACATTTTTAAAATTATAATTTATTAATTCCAGAGTGGTATATCACGCTATAGAGTGTTCTTTTTCCACTTTACAATTTTTCAAGCAATACATTATACACCATCATTTAAAAGAATTACCTTCCACCACTCAACAAGCTAAACTATTATATCTTCATCTGGAAGAATTAGAATAGATTTTCCTGGAGGATGCAGAAGAGAAGGAGAATGTACAATTTTTTTTGAAAACTAACAGAAGTCATGCAAATAATTCATTCCAAATAAGTATTTTCATACCACTCCGCACAACGTTATGTTGCTAGCAAATAGTAATACTATAAAACCATGATAATTACAGTACTTGGCCATGTATGACATTAACCATAAAAGCAGAACTGATTTTCAAAAGCACTTGTAGTCAGACTGTGGTAGTAATAAATATATCTTCTCTATGCTATGTTGCTGAAAACTGACATTACTGACTTGTACTGTCCAATTCGTTAAAAAAATTAAAATGTCTAGAACTAACATTAAAATTTCATAACTTCAGTGATGATACAAACTAGAGTATTATGCAGCCTTATATAATTTAAAATTAAACAAAAGCAGCAGCAATACAATCGTATTTTTTGGTTACCAGTGCCTTACTTTCTTTTGCTTTTTGTGTCAGTAGTCTGAAAAACACTAGAGGCAGACATGAGGTTTTCTATATATTGTCCAAGAACCTGATTTTCTGATTTCAATTTCAAATTTTCTTCTTTAACAGCATCTACTCTTGCAGATAAATCTGTAAAGACATGTAGAGATCTTTAATAGCCAATGTTTAGGCAAAACATTTTTTAAAAAAATTGAAGTTTTTGAAAGTCATTAAAAATACAAAGGCAATTGTATAATGAAATCCATGCAATAAATGTATGTGCGTAGTTACAAAAAATCCCAAAACTAATCTATTATCAGGTGGAGCACACCAAAACCAGGATGACAAAATAAAAAATATCCTACGACCTCTGTCACTTCTAAAAGATTTCTCACCAGGGCAGGTCTGTCTAAAAAAAGGTAATCTTTACAATATTGTGGTTCACAACTAATTAATAAACTTTGGAAAGAAATCTTAAACTGAACCCATAAATGGAGCAGAAGTTATTGCAATTATTTCATAGATTTATAAGGTTGGAGGCCTTCTAGTCCAACATCCTTGTTCAGTACTGGAATCCCAAAACCATCAAGGACGACAAATCCCAACTCCTTAATCTGTCTGCCTTTGTAGCAATCTAAGTTACTTACCAGGAGTCAAAAGACACTGACAGACACATTTAAATATACCACATTGCTCTAGTTTCCTTAAAAAGCAGTTTTTTATACTGTAGTCATGATATAAAAATATTAGTCTTAACATTATGTTATTAGTCTATCCCACTAAATTAAAAGAAATATTCAAATATTTTACACAGTTTACTTTCTTTCTTAATAGCATTCTATGCTTAAAATAATTTGGTATGAAGTTATACATCTAAATTAAGAAACTAACCTTCAAGTGTATGCTGCAGTTCCAAAACCTGATTAATAAGTCGTGTTTTTTCTTCTAATTCTATTTGATTTTCAGTCTCAGCAGCTGATAAAAAATACGTAATCTTTAGAGCAGTTAAATATTATAACACACATAAAAGTAAAATAATAGTAAAATGCATTCTACCATCCATATCCGCATTCATCATTGTTAAATAGATCCTTTCCGTCCTCAACTTCTTGTGAGAATGTTCTGTTTGAAGGGCAGAAAATAATATCAATAGTATGCACATACACAGAATCACCATTTTCTGGCTTAATATTTCAGATGAACTAACACTTGTTACCAAAACTTCAAAATGCAAGACTCAGCAGCCATTAAGAATGTCGAAACAAATAAATGATTCGCTAGCTATAAATGCTGGCTCTAAGGGACAAATAATAGGTATACTTTTTATTCTAGAAAAGTGATAGAATTCTGCACATATTAAAACTATCCACTTCCCAACTTTTTATAACACCTTTGGAATATACACACTCTTAAAACTTTACACAATTCTTCAAGCAAATATTATTGCAGCCAAAAGGAGCACATCCTAAAATTACAATGAGTAATCATCTGGAGGTTCAACTCATTTTAAATATATTTTAGGGGAATTTCAGTTCATACTCTGTACAGTATATATATTACGTACAGTACAATGTGAACAGAGTATATTCACGTTATACTGTACACAAACTGTTATGTCAGTGTAATACATTTGCATCCGTCAAATTTGTCAAATTTGTCATGAATGCAATTGTGTTCTCAAGACCGGATTGGATCTCCTGTTCCCAGAGAGGAGGGGAGGGAGGTGGAGGGAGATGCTTTCTTCAACACGTAAAGGGCTCCGAAACCAGATCCTAAGAGGGTTCCTCGCATTTCTACCGCAAAGCTCTGTTTGGAGGAAAATCCGCCCTCTCCTTCGAGAAGGAAAGACGGTTTTGCGTCCTGGCAGGAAGAAATCTTCGCCTCCATCCCCTCAACCCATCATCCACACACTCCGGCCAATTCCCTTCCCCTCACCCGCAAGACTCCCCAGGGCAGGAGCGCGCGCTCGACCCTGCTTTCTTCCGATTTCGTCACCTGCCGAAGAGGCGCTCGCCGACTCACCCACCTGCCACAGGACGCCCTGGCACTCCGACCCCAGCCGAGTTCAAAAGCCGCCACGACGCCTGCGCGATCTTTTCCTCGGCCAGCCAGCAGCGCACGCGCCTTGCCCCATGAAAACAACGAGGAGGAGCGGAATCGGAGAAAAGGCGGGCGGTTCAGAGAGAGGAGAGATCGCCTTCACCAATCACGGCCGAAGAAAAAGCCATGGCTTTTCTCGCTAGAACCAATAAGCGGCGGGAGACATCATCAGACGCTTCCTAGTCATTCCACTTGTCGGCTCGCTGTTGCGGAGGGAGACAGCTCCGCGAAGGGAATGAAGAAGGGAAGCGCGAAGTGGTGGTTCAAATCCGGGCCCCCGTTTTTGTCAGGGGTGTGGTCCGAATTGGTTCTCTTTAAAAGCCGCGCCAGAAAACAGGTTTCAGTTGCTCCGTGTTTTGGGGGGTGGGAGTTGGGGGGACAAGATCAAAAGGGCGGATATAAAGCGCACAGTTTTTGCAGTAGGAAGACGGAGAGGTGAAAGAAGACAAACCTCCGGGACCGTGACTTTTATTTTCATTCTCCCTCCGAATTAGGCCGCACACCTGTAGTAAGAGCTCCCGAACTATTCAGTTACTCCGAACTGGCCTGAGCCCCCCAGCATGGCTCTTGTCGGAAACGGCTGCATTTTGAACTTCTGAGCGTGCTTTAGAAATCGTGTTCCCAAATGTAAATAATGGCTAGTTGGGAGGTGGAAGGAGGACTTGTGTAAGTTTGCAAGGGCACCTGAAATGTAATGGAGTTTGCAGAAGAAAGTGGTTATTTAGTGTATGGCACAGCATACATGGACCAGCAATATACATTCATGTTTCACCTAGATTAACAAAACACAGTAAAATATAAATGTTAAAAAGATCTATGTTCAAATACCATTGTCTAGCCATCTAATCATTGAAGCTCAGCATCATTTATATGGCGGGGGAAAGCAGATACTGGACCAGTATATGCTCTCAGTTTATAACTGGTCATGATCCGATCTTCACCTTGATGTGGGACCCATAGTCAGACTGGGGGGAGGATACTATGCCTCATTTATATAGAGAGTCACGAGGATTCAGGATTGCCCATTGCTAATGTTTTAGTTCAAAGCCTGGCACATTTTTGTGGGGTCATTTATATGCCTGCCTATGTCTGGGCATTCAGTGACCCATTTGGTTTTCCATTGGGAGTCGATGTTAAGGTGGTTGTGCGGATGTTGTGCAAGTGCCAGTGGGGGCTTCCTGGATGTCAGTCTTCCTGCTGATAAGTGAGGAAATCGGTGTGCATAGGTAGGGGTGAGTTCATAATTTTTCTGTATTCTCTCACTTGTGCGTCTTGCCTTTGTAAAGATGGCAGTGCTGTATGGCTCTGAAGAGGAAGCCAGCAAGTCAGAATGCTTTTAATACATCTGCTGATAATCCTCATGGTGTGGTTGAGTCTGGGTCTAACTTAATATGGCAGCTGTTAAGCCATACAAGGCACAGTATTCTGCTGTGGCGTAGACCAACCCTGGTTCTGATGACCTGAATAATATGGCATCTGAAGTTGCCCATTTAGTTCCACATAATTTCTGGAGTATGTTGTTCCTTGTATTGATTTTTGCCACCGTATTCTCTCTAGATGTACTTGTAGGAGAAAGTCTGCTCCAATGCTACTCCAAGGTAACTTGGATGAGGATATAGTAGAGTAAATTGTTGTTTCAATAGACCTCCTGGTCTCTATGTTGATATTTATATTTTATAAAGGGAACAGCACTTTCTCATGTGAGCCTCTGTCTGAACTGATATAGCTTGATGGGTTTGTGACCTCTCACAAAATTAACTCACAACTTAACATGGCTCAATTGTCCTCATAGGACAGTACGACTTAGCATTATATATCTTATTTCTTTATTAAATGTATATGCTGCCCATTTTACTAACAAGCGACATTACCTACCAGTTTTTTCAATTTGCAAATATTGTACATACAGGTAGTCCTCAACTTACTATAGTTCATTTAATAGTCACAACTGCACTGAAAAAGTGAGTTATGACTGTTTTTTCCACTTATGACCATTGCAGCATCCCCATGTTCACGTGATCAAAATTCAAACACTTAGCAACTTCGCAACTATTTATGATGGTTGCAGTGTCCCTGAGTCTTGTGATCCCCTTTTGCAACCTTTTGACAAGCAAAGTCAATGAGGAAACCAGATTTACTTAACCATGTTTATAATTTAACAACTGCAGTGATTCACTTAACTGTGGCAAGAAACGTTGTAAAATGAGGCAAAACTCAGTTAACAAATGTCTCACTTAGCAACCAAAATTTTGGAATCCATAGTCCTAAGTCGAGGGCTACTTATACTATAATTTGACTAGGCTGGCTATTCTGTTTTGTAGAGCAAAATTGAGACTGAGAAAAGGTTGCCTTTCCAGAACAATTTGTCTTGTAATCTTTTTATATTTTTCAAAAGAAACCCCACAATGTTTACCAGCAATAGTTCAACTGGTACCACAATTGGGAATAACAATTCAAGTCATTAAATATACCAGTCACTAAGTGAAACTGCAAGTATAATCCTACTTCAGCTTTCAACTCTGTACAACTCTGTACAGTTTGTGTACAGAGTTGCAAAAGTATTGGTTGTAAAGTTACTTTTTCATCTCTGTCATAACTTTGAACAGTTATCAAATCAGGCAGCTGTTCCAAACAAGTCACCCTGTAACTCTCTGATGAGCTCATCAGTACTGATTCTTTGCTTCTGTGTTACATCAACTTTCCACTAAAACAAGTGCATTTATTTTCCCAATCTACATGAGGTCCTTTGCAGCTTGTGAATGTCCATGCTAATGCTGCTATCGCTTGAACTGTCCTCTCCATATTGCCTTGCCAGGTGTTGGTGGGGAAGAGAACACCTTCTTTCACAGAACAATTAGTGCTTAGTTGCCAGGCAGCAACATATTGTCTTAGCTCTTCTCCCTCAGCTTCATGCCAAAATCCTGCTCCATCCCCACTTGAACAAAAAAAAGGGTGTACATTTTTGTTATTTGGGCCTCACCATGGCAGCGTAGAATCATGTGAGGAGATGTCATCTTGCTCCATTGAAGAGCACATGGTTTCTGTCGCATGAATGATATAGACAGAACTGCTACAAGCAGTTTAGATTAAAAAAAAGAGTTTAGTTCAGATTAAAACAAATATACACAGTTAAAATGTTTTTAATTCCTGAAAGTGAATTTTTACAACATAAGCATTGATTTTGGAATTGCAAATGATTTTTTATTAACTAATAAAATGCTGCTAGAATAAGATTGCATCTCTTCTCCTGAGCTGTATGTTCTGTTTTGAAAGCCAGACTAGCAGCCAAAATAGATATTTGGACATACAAGTTCAATTCCTTCCAGTTGATTTAATTCAATTCTTTAGGAAACGAAGCAATTATCATATTTTTCCCACTATAAGATGCATCTGTCCATAAGACACACCTAGGTTTAGAGGAGGAAAACAAGGGGAAAAAAAACCCCAGACGGAGCCTTAGAGGACCTCAGATAGATTTCTTCTCATGTGCCAGCTCTGCTTATTGACTCCTGCACTGTGGAAAAGAGACAGAAGAGGGGAGTAATAACAAAGACAAAAGAAGCGGGGTTCAAATGCTGTAAAAACGATCCCGCCATGGCGGCCCAGCTGCTATTCACCAAAGAACCAGCACTGAAACAGACATTTCATCCACTTTTATTGGAGGGGGCGAGGGGGGAGTGCGTCTTATGGAGAGAGAAATACGGTATATATGCATTACTGTAGTTCTCCAAAATATAAGGAAAATGTTAGTTTCCTTATTTTCTTCACTGAAGTGGATTCATATGAATTCTTCACTTTTCATTTGTGTAATATCTGTTGTTTGTAAAAAGAATGCTTGAAGTTTGAAGTTCTTAACAGGTATATCTTAATAATTAGGCTTTATTTACTAAACAAGATGTAATAACTTTACCCTCTGAAGAATTAGCAAACAGAAATAAGAGGAATACTGCTGTTTTAACTTCACAAATAAAGAAATATGAAATCAGCAGCCTCCACAGATAGAATGTATTATTTTTGATAACATGGAAATGGAATTTCTGTAACCCATATAATTTAATTCCATAGATATCCTGCATTTCAAATGTAGAACTATAGTAAAAGTGTTCTATATAACTTCAGGTTTCTATTTCTTTTCCTTTCCTTTTGATTCTTATTTTTCTAAAATCTAATTTAATGAAAGAATATCAAAATATTCTTCAATGAAATATACCTTCATTTATACTTACGTTTATTGTTAATTAACTTTGATAGTACTAAAAATAACTAAATTATATAAAAGCAGGGTTTTTGGCTTTCAATTAAAGGTGTTAACTGAACAGTATTCAGCCATGCATAATTAAAGTTTCTTCACATACATAAAGATTCAAGCATTACTCTATGTATTTAGGGAAGTAAAAGCCCTACCTACAACTAACTGCTCTTTAATTCTCTGCACAAACAAATGCATGAATACAAGTCTAGTTTATTAAATAGGATGGGAGAGAATTTGATAACATTTTTTTATAAATGCATTTACCTTTAATTTATGTATTCACAGTTGTGTGTTGTTACATTTATGGATATCTGCTTTCCTAGCAGTGGGAATCAAAACTTGTAGCTCACTTGTCACCTGATACACAGGAGCTATAGTATCAGTTATGGCCCTTATTGTCCCAGACAGTATGGAAATTTGTTTTCTAGCATTGACTATTTGGAATGGATGTTTGGGATAGTCTTAGTTTAGTTCTTTGGTTAAAGCCTGCCTAGTTTGTGAAACATAATGACTTCTAAAAAAGGAAAGAAAACTGGTTGTGAATAGCTTCTGAATCTAAAAGACTCTGCCCATTATTGATAATTACAGGTAGTCCTTGACATCACAACTGGGACCAGAATTTCCATTGGTCAGTGATGTGGTTGTAAGGTGCAATGTCACATGACTGGATCATTTAACAACGGCAATCTCCACATTTAGATTTGTCATTAGTTGTACTAATAGTATTAGTACTATTTAATAAATCTTTATTCTTAGAGAGAATATTCTTAGAACATCTCAGAAATATATTCAAATTAAAACATAACTATATAAAACATAAGTATACTACATTTACATTAAACAGTAACAGATGGTGGTAACAATAAATAGCATCCAGCTCTTTACTGTAAATTGCAAAAGCAGCTACAGCTCAAGTGCATAATAAAATTATATTTTAAAAGTGCAGCAAACATTATGAGTTCCTAATGGGGTTGATCCAATGGAATTCCACTTAAAAGAGAATGCCACCAGGGTGGGAGAAGGCCTGTCTTTTGTGCTTATGGCTATAACCGAGGGTTAAAAGTAGATCTCATTATGTAGGCAGACTGGTTTGCCTAAGAATAATCCTTCAAGTTCTCAAACTGGGTTTTAGAAATTAGAACCAAGGAGTACAGTACTTACATTTAGATTGGATAATCCCCCTGGCAATATATCACTAATATAATGTAAACATTCCAAGTTCTGCCATTAATACAAACAAACAAAATGAAACATATTTGTCTTAGTGCTCCATTCTCTTTATCTGATACCTATATTGTCAGCCTGGCGAAGTAGTCCAGAGAAGCAGCACACTCAGAAGTTCTAGCTCTAACTGTTGGGAGTTTACTTTAACAGAATCTTGCATGTCTCCCATCTTGCCTTTACTAGGGAGGGTCCCTTCTGAGACATTTGCCATATTCCCATTCCTTCTGCGGACTCAGCCTTTCTTACCTGACCCTTATCTAGTCTGTGGCACTTCCACTGTCTCCCAAAATTATTCCCACTTTTGGTTACAATCCACCCCATGCTTTCTAAATTATTTAAAAATCCAGACCATTTCATGTTTGCATGAGAGGGTCCACTTTTAAAAAAGAATATAAAAAAAAATCTTTTTTGCTTTAAGTAGTCCCAAATAAAACATGCCCACAGAAGGAAAGTAATTGGAATTCACATTCCTGACATGGCTGGGAATGGAAAAGCAGGAGGAGAATCCACACATTGGGCACTGAGGTCAGGACAGAATACCAACCATTACTAGAACCAAAGTGGATATGAAGGAGTTGAAATCCAAGAAGGGATTTCTTAATCCATCCTCATTTCCAGCTGGGAGACAAGCAGTTGAAGGCTGCAGTGTGGAAAAGTCCTAAAATGAATGGATGCCGACTGAGATAATCTGCCCGTCAATGAATATGGTTGGGGAAGGAGAGCTTTCCTGCACTACAGTGACCTTTATGCTGGTTAGAAAGTGTCTGTATGCCTACAGAATGGAACAATAAAGAACAACAATGACTTTAATTGGCCTCTACTAAAATATGGAATGCATGGTTAACAACCTTTTGTTCTTGCCTTTTTCTTGAGTCTTGTGTGTTTAAGTTGTCTGAACAGCCAAACTAGAATTTTTCTCCCCAGTACATTAACTATTTGGAGATATAATGTTTGCTGGTGACATCCATATGCATTCATGTTCATAGCTGCTTTGCGCTTTTTCAAAATGGCTGAAAATGTTAACAGATACACTTGCTATTGTTAAAATACAGAGCAGAGGAAAATCATGACTGAGCAAGAGTTTTTAATTTTGGTTTTCAAAATTATCATCAAGGATAATAAAACAAGAGGAACATAAAATACAATAATTAGGATTATATTTATGGCACCAGCACAACCAATATATATCAGCACTTATTTCCTTCATTTAAATTTTTCCTGCTTCTTGATCCAGGTGTTCAGTTTTCTATTCCTAATTACAAAATTGCAAACAATATTATAAATTCAGCACTGATTAGGGTGACAGAGGCATTAAAAACTTTTTATAGTGGCAGCTTTAATCTAATCCTTAAAGGGTTTTTGGATTGTCCTGTTTCTTAAAAGCTTCACAAGAAAACCACTGCCATCAAAGAAAACTGATAATGAATGAAAAGTAAAAGGACGACAACTTTGTAATTATTGACTCTCACTGTTAGTCATGACAACAATAGAATTGTAGCCACTGTTGCCATTGTCAGTGGTAGTGTTTAAATGCCACTTTCTTTGCCTATACATTGCAGTCACAAATACTCTGAAGAATTACATATTTGATTGTGCGGTGTGTTAAGTATTTGATGGACAGTTGAAATTCACTCATGACTAATGCAAAAAAAGAAAAACAGTGGGAAGAACTATATTATGCACATTGACATGCCCGGGAATTCCCATCACTTATCTTTCATGAGGCATTGGGTGTGTTCATTTTAATTGTCTTAAGCCTATTTTAGATATTGGACATCTTTTTTTGACAACCAGGCTGTCCAATTAAAGGAAAGTACAGTGAAACATACACAGTCAAAAAAGCAGATAAGAGTTTATAGACTTCAGAAATATTTCATGCATTGAAACTGTGGGAAAGAATGAGTTATTATGATTTGGAAAAGTTTTCCTTATTACATGCTGTTAGAAAGGAAATCCAAAAAAATCTTCAAAGGATGAAAAAACATCAGAAAGGCCCAAGTATGTTTTGGTAGATTCAGCTTCTGAACGGATGTTCTTATTTATAAAATAGAAGAGTTATCCTTACTCCAATATAAGATTTCATATGTGAAACAGCTATTTCATGTGGAATCTTTCTCCTAATTGCAACAGACCAATTTGTGGAATGTTTCTTTGTCTTTTTTTGAGGAAGTATGCACAGACCAGACTTGTCTGTGTATAGATTGTCTTCCACTGAATGCATACATCATGTGTGATGTTTGGTGGAAAGAGGGTTGAAATAAATAGCAGCCTAGTAAGTGAATTAACCTTTTTGAAGGTAGAGAAAAGCACAAGCAGTTTACGCATTCTATCATGTTGTTCCAGCTGTCAATATTAGCACTGGTTTAACACACCCACCTACACAATCTATTCAATTCTTATTCTAACACTTTTATTAGAATAGTTCTATGTTGACGCTTGACAAATTTTATTGTTCTCTGTCACTTAAATTTATTGTTCTCCCTTAAAAACATTTTGTCCATTCTTGCAATTAATAACTATTCTCTTCATGAAGGAGAAAGTCAAGTGGCAGAGTTTAACTTTCTTGCTGTCCATTATTATGAGGAAGTTGGAAGGAAAAAAAGGACAAAGTATATCCTAAATGTTTGTGTTAAAATATTTAATAAGGCCTGGTTATCCTAAGGGTCTACCTATCTCCTGTGATGTCTTCCTGGCTGATACAAACGGACAAAATGAACACATTCCAAGTTCCTTCACTTAATGCCTTCTATCAGGAACCAGATAGCACTCCTTCTCTATCGCAGTGTCTGCCTTCCAGAATGATGTTCTTGCTGAAATCTGGGTGGGAAAGAATTCTGGGGGTCCTTGAAAACCTCTGAGGAGCCTTGCCTACCTGGCTGGAATGTTTTACTCAGTGTTGGTTATATAATGTTTTTGTGTTGTTGGGTGAGATTTGCCATCTTGTTCTTTGTTCTTCCTTCTTGTTCCTTTATATTTTGTAGCTTTGTTTGTTAATTTGGAAGGCACAGGTTTATTCTGGTGTCAGGCAGGGCCAAATAAACAAACAAACATCTTAAATGTACCTGAAACTAATCTTACAAAGGCATGTGTAATATCACTTCAAATAACAATACTGTTTTCTTTCTTTAATTTGGTTGTGCAAAAGACAGGGCCACATCAAGGCATTTTAATGACTTATGACAGTGAAAGTCAAAAAACAAATTCCAGAGTTCCATTGTAAAGAGGAAATAAAACATTTTTATTTTGGAGAATAAAAAACATTGAAGTTCACAGTAGAATGTAGCTGGAGGATTGGGAGGAACAACTAAAGTCTAAGCCTGAATTAATTTTTTTACAAGTTACAAAGAATAATATGTAACTTGTACAAAATACATCTATTATTATTATATATATTCATATATATATATATGAAAAATAATTTACAGGTTTTCTTGTTTTATTTATTAACAGCACTGCAAGGAAAACTTGAAGTTGCAATGCCAGTATCGGGAAAAAAATCTTTTTTTCCATAAATTCTGATCCAACAGTTTGGGTCCTACAGCAATGCCTCTTCAGTGGCATGTATCTTTTTAAACTATTTCAAACTACACTAGTTTTCAATGACCTAAGAAACTAAACCTTAGTATAGCTCCTTTCAAGAGAGTTCATGTGCATATATTATATTTGAACATTTTGTACATATTATATTGTACAAAATGTTTTTATATAACATATTATAACATAACATTTTATATAACATATTAATTGTTATTATATAACATATTTGTACATTTTTTATTTTAGAATGTTTTAGTTCTTATATATATACTTACCTTAGAATAAGTCCCATTTGACTAGTTCTGAGTGTACCAGTGTACACTGCCAATTACATCTGTATCCTATGCATTCTCTAATACAGTATGCTCTACAAAATATCTACTAACAATAGTCTACAATATAGGTTAGGATGACTGGATTAACTAGAGTTACATTGTGAGTTTCATGAATGACTCTGTATTTGAAGCAACAGATTTTCGGTTCAGATCTAGCATTCAAACTATTACATTAAAGTAGTTCTCTGGTTTTCATTTTAATCTAAATGGTCAATTCAATTCTTTGCTATATTTTTGTCCTTTTTTTAACATGAAAAATATTTTCTTTAGCCTATTTGCAGATGTCACTTTAAATATTATTTTCCAGTGTTTTATTTTCCAGAAAAACAGATGTCTGTAATTATCTCTACTTTGACCTCTGAGACTTATCAAAGTCAAATAGGCAATCATCCAATCATATGATCTATCATTACCAGAGGAAAAGTAATTATAATCTGAATATGTTTGAACATGATTATTATGAGTCTAAACTGTTGTACTTCTGATTGGAATTGAACTGAAAAAAATATCATTTATAATTCAAATGATTTGTTTTTGTAATTTTGAAGAGTAGAGAGCAACATGGTTTAATAATATAATTCTTTAGCTGGGAGCAAAGCAGAAAGTGATATCTCAAAAACCATAAAACTCTTAATTAAAGCAATGAAGGAAAAATCAGAGAAGCCTCAAAATGAGTGAATAAGGTCTCTGAAATAAAGGATATTACAAAATCTTTAATTCAATTTTTTCAGGGAAAACAGAAGTAGCAACAGATCATGTTTTTGATAAACGTGAATACTATTTCATTGGTTTCCACAAGTATAAAGATAATCCTTGAAGAATTAGCCTATTCAATTAAGTTTTTATATTAAAATTGACTTACTGAATATATTGACATCAGGGGATAATCATATTCTATTCATGTACTATTTAGAATTATTTAAGAAAGTATGTGTTTACTAGCATAAGCATATTATCCTCAAGTGTGCCTTTAGTAGCAGCTTTTTCATTATTTCTCTAATCCCACTTTAATATGTTTCTAGAATCTCATTCAATAAATTAATATGTGCGTACTGTATGCTACAGGCACTTATACATATGGTCAATTTTGCTACACTGTGTCCTACAGGCTCTTGTATATGAAATACAATGTCATCAAATTAAAATTACTTTGTCTCAGTGGTTTCAGTGGAAGAGTTAAAGTACAGAATCTTTCAGTTAAACTGGACCACTGGTAGACAAATTTAGTATGTTTTTTTTGGGTAGACATATTCAGCTGAAGTTTGTTATACTTTTCTTCTGGGGAATCTGTTCTTAAATGGTTTTCCCTGCATTCAATATAGCTGAAATGTTTTTTTTATGGCTTTGTTCTTAATAGTTTTTGCAAAGTTGTATGCTTCAATGATTCCATGTGAAACCCTCAGTATTGGATGGTTTGTTATTTTGCAACAGAATTGTAATAAATCGGCAGGCAAGCTCCTTTTGACATATCAAGTTTTAATCCATATTAAGATATGGAATCTGCATGTGCACTAGGGGTGAGGGACATATCTCAATTCAGATTAGCCCATCCAATCCTTTCCAGTCTTCTGTTACAGGAAAAAATGCTGAGCATTTGACTGCAGAGTTGCTTTTATATTAGTGGCCAATCAATAGCATATTTAATCCATTCAAAGCTTTATATAATCTATATCATATATGATATGAGTTTCTTGGAGAAGAAGTTTAAGATCATCTGCTTTTCACCCTGTGGCCATTACACTCCTTTAGGATCATGCTTTATGTTAACTTATATTTTCAAAGTTTACATCCAAGTGAATTCTCACCTGTGTGGCCTAAATTTTATGAAGCATTGAACTTGAGAGTTTTTATATTTTTTTATGCTGATTTTATTATTTTCATAAATAACTCAAGGTAGTGAACATAGGAACACACCTATATTACTTTCTTCTCCTATTTTCTCCACAACAACCCTGTGAGGTGAGTTGGGCTGAGAGACAGTGATTGGCTCAAAATCACCTACTTAGCTTTCATGCCTAAAGTGGGACTAGAACTCATAATTTCCTGGTTTCTAGTCTGGTGCTTTAATTAGACTAAATTGGTTCTTTGGAGGAGTTTTGTTTTGGGAAGGCTTGTGGGATTCTAGACATTATTCTTAATTTAGATTTCCTAGAAACAAATAAATTGAAACTGATAAATCTTTACTATAAAATTTATTCATGGTTATATATAGGATAACTTTATATAATAATATATAATATATGGTGCCTAGTTGTTATAGCAGATTCCTATCTCTAATATCCTGCTACCCTGAGTTGAAATTAGTACAGTGGAACATAGAAACATAGTGCTTAGTATAGAAAGAAAGGAACTGCACTCGATCAAAAGATTTCTGTGGAAATTGGATAGATTCTGTATTCAAACACTTCCATATTCAATCCATCGCTACTAAATTTTTATGGAAGGGCTGAGAAATCTGTTAGAACCAAGCTAGAGATATTATTCATAAATCATAGATCTCATGCTTAAAATGCAGAATCTACACAATCTCTATCTCCTTTCAATATACAGTGTTATACTAGGATATTATAAATCCCTTCTATTTACTTTCCCCATCATGACATGTTCTTGGTTGTCACTGCCTTGTCCCCTTCCCACTGAACAGCAGCAAATACAATTTATGTGTTATTAACCTAAAAATCAGTATAGGGGATATTAAGCCATTAGTGATTAAATCACATTCCTGCCTTCCCTCCACTTCCTGTGGAAACTTTGCTAGCATAAGAATCCCACCAGAAGCAGATTCAATAAGTGAGCTAATTGTCTCCACAACCCAAATTAAGTGAAATAGTATGCTCTTAGTTTCTTGTGTGATTTAGTACCATCTTTACTCACAACATACATACAGGCAACATTCATATAGTAGTACAAAAGGAGTAGGATTTGCCACGTGGGTGTGCTCGTCTCTCAAAAGAAATGATTGAAGAAAACAGTGCTCTTAGCTCACTGTTGTAACTGTAGCTTTGCTGAGTTGTATGTATTGTTCTGAAAACAACACAATCACATTTCTTATGTTGACAGCAAATGTCATAGTTGTGAAAGAAATCTGCATAACAAATTTGGACACTGGCTAGAAACGATTTTCAGTTTATTGGGAAATGCCAGTGCGTCTCAGACAGAAAGTATTTGGACATACTTCGCCCATTTAATTCATCTTTATCCAGAATTTTAAGGCTGACATTTCTAAGCCAATACGATGCCTGGGGGGGGGGGGGGAGGAGG
>BHFT01023687.1:0-12321 GCA_004320025.1 Laticauda laticaudata | reverse complement strand
GGGGGGGGGGGGGAAGGAGGCTAATTCTTTTGTCCTCTGGAGACCATGATCCATTTAAAATTCACTTCGTACCAACCTCACTCTCTCGCGGGCTTGTATGAGTTGCATTTGGCCAGTAGATGGCAGAGCTGCTGTGGGTAGCAGCAAATGTGCAGGGACAAGGCAGGAGTATTCTAAAGAAGCAACCAGTCCAGCTCCCTTTGCTTGTCAGCAGCTGGATGCCTGACAGAGAGGAGGGAAAAGAGCAGCTTGGGCAGAAGGAAGGGGAATGGTGCTGAGCCAGCATTCCACACAAAGAACCAGCAGCAGGTTGAGGCCTTTCCAGCGCAGTATGTTTCCTGCTGATGACAGCTCTGGCCCCCAAAAAGAGAGTGGTGACATCGGTTCAGAATCCCCAAACCTACACCAGTCAGAAGCCTTCCTACTGCAGAGGATGAAGAAAGGCAGAAATTTGAGAAGAGCTGAACGTGGATTTGATTTTAAGATCACAATTCCCCAAATAATGCAGTCTAAGAACAATGTTTTTAAGCATGTGTAGATTGCCATTATTTACCACCATTTAGCAATCACAGAGCCTTTTCACACATTTTTTCTTGGGAGCTGTAACTCTAGGCAACATATTTTTTATTCCATGTCCCCATAATGTTGCCTTAATTTCACCCCAATCCTCCGTAACATTTGCTTAAGTCATAACTAGCTGGTCTGGTGTGTATGTGTGTGTATTTTCTTACTTCAAAGGCAACCTCAACATAAGTAAAATTCGTTAGGCTTTGCCATCCATTGCTTTGGAGAGAGATCAAATGATTGGGCAGTAGAAGCAGGATAGGGATTAGCAACATGGACATCATATTTCATGCTGCTATAGTTTTCTCTTGACTCGGTGGTGGGTAATGAAGAGTTAGGGGTTGCTTGAGCCAGTACAGGTCCTCCTGGCAAGTAAAAGGCCTAAATACAATTATTGAGTTGATTTGTGTAATACTACTTCTCACAATATGATCTTATTTTTGACCACCTGCTTCCATCTGTATGTTTGTAAATACACCTTTGATTAATACTATTCAGCATGTTTTACAGAACAAATGAGTAAAATTATTTTCCTACTTTAGTATAACACTTCCTTTATTTCAGTAATTCTTTGAAATTACTGAAATTCTCTGAGGTTTGTTCACCCATCATAGCATGCTAAGCTGTAACATAATCCAGGGACTGCAATTTTTTAAATCATGGTTTAGTATTAATTTGTTCCAGACCAAAATAAAGATAAAACAAGATAGGACATTTAAAATCCTTAGTTTAGTACAGAATCGATAACTAAAGATTCATGAACTGCTGAATCTTTTCCTTGTAGTCCTGGAACTTCTTTCACATAGCTGTTACTGATTTGATACATGAGGCATTATTACTTCCTCCCTCCAAATCACAGCAGGAAAAATACCAATACCTGCCAAGGTTAATTAATTCAGATCTCATATTGGGAATTTCTGGCTTGTGAAGAGTTGGTTTAAATGCCTGCTACACCTGGAACAATCACCAGCTAAGCAAAAGCAAATCTTTTTATAAACTGATGGTAATCCATGAGCAACAATGCAAACCTTCTCTTCTTTCATTTGAGAGTGCCCTGCATGACAACAACTAAGACAATCCTTTTCTACAGGTGTATATGTGAACCGAACAAAAAAGGTCCACAAATTCATCGAACTGGGTCCTAAAAAGATAGAATCAAAAAGTCACATAAAAAATAACTGCGACAAAAGAAAATATAAAACTGCCATGAAACATTTTGGCTTCCAAATACAAGGACCCTTTCAGAGGCTACTGTGTTAATATATGAGCTACTTTTCTCTTTTTATATGCTTGAAACAATAAGATGGTTGTGTCGGACTTTCTCATGATGTCTAGGAGAACCACAAATTGCCCACATGATCTTAACTTCATGTGGAAGTAAACTGAGCTGGGTTCACACATCATACTTTGCTATAATCTGATTTATTTGATTTATTTATTACAACTTATATTGTATAATGCCAGCTCCACAAAGACTCCCACTGGAAGAGAGGGAAGAAGTAAGGACCATTAAAACTAAATTTGTTCTTATGTTATTCAGGTATAATTACCAGAATCTCCAAAGGTAAGGGGTGCTTGGAGTTGTAGCTCAACAAATTTGAAAGGTTAACAAATTCTTCCTTCTTGGCATCAGGAAATTTTACATAGTCCCTGCTGGATATAAAATGAAGCTGTTGTAGTTTTGCAGCTAGAAATCTTTCACCCCGGAAGAGAATGGTTTGGTGGAAAGATAGAAATAATGAAATATAGGATATTCCTGCTGCTTTTCCATGTAAAGTTCCTGATTTTAGAAAAAAAAAAAGGACATTCTGGATTCATTACCTAGCTTCCATATAATGTCACAAGTGGCAAAGTTCCTTCTGGTTTAACTGGACTCCTTATAACTTTACCTGTGTATCTGTCCTTATCAACATTGTTGCTGTGTTTCCATGACATAGTTCACATGATTTGTTCAGTTAGTCCAATGTTTAGAATTCATGAGAAATCATGCTGTAGCCCCTGCCTTATGAAATATTCTCCCCTCGGAGATTAGAATGGCCTCAACCCTCTTGGCTTTTCACAAAGCTTTAAAAACCTGGCTGTGTTCCTGGGCCGATGGCTGGGAGTGTGTTAAGGTCCTGTTACTTGGCTTTACTCTTAGTTGATTAATCATCACGGCTGCTGCTTATATGTATTTATTTTGTGGCTGTGCTTATTGCTTTAATGTTTTAATTTCCAGAGACACTTGGTTGAGTTGGGGGGATATAGAAATTGAATAGACAGACAGAACATAAAATAATCACACTGACTGTCTTCAGACAATGCATTGGCTAAAAGGTGGTTGGCTAGTTTAGGGTGCAGTGTCTTGCCAGGACATAGTTTCTACCTGAATGCGTGTTTTTTTTTTTAAATTGGCTGTCATAAGAACACCCAAAATGCTGACTCAGGCCTACCATCCATCTAGCTCAGCATTCTTCCTTCATATAATTGATGGGGCGGAGATAGCACAGGCATGCTGACAAGTGGGAAGGACGTTAGGTTGGGCTTCACCATCAGTGTCTGATCATCTGGAATGTAATGTTTCTACAAAGGAAACTTGCAGACACCGTGAAAACAGCGTGCCAGATTGATGGTGTAAAGCAGTGTCAATCTAACTTGGCAGCCAGTACCATAGAAAAGGCATATGTGCACATGCCATTCATATAAATGATACTGGTCTAAAGCAAAGGTAGCTCCTGGCTAGGCAGGCAAGCTGCCTTCCCCACTTAACACCTCTCTTGGTGCAGTACAGCAAACCTAGGGACTCCTGGCTTTTGTTTTCTGAAAGTTTTGGAGAGGTTTTTCCACTGCAGCCAAGCTCAAGAGTAGAGGGGGGAGAGATGGAACTGCTCTCTGGGCACGGAAGATGTTGCTTGGACTGATCTCAGACAACTCTGAACAGCTGGTGATAATTATGGGCTGCAGCTTCAGAGGAAGTTGCTGGCTGTGGGGAGTGTGCAGAACTTGGCTGCAGCTCAGCTGCTCTTAAGGGTACAGCCAAGAGATGTGGGAGGCAGAGCAACAGGGAGAGTAAAAAGTCTAATTATCCCTCTACCACCAGAACCCGCTCCCTTGTCGAATCATTACGTCTTTGTGAGAGACCCTCAGTATACATGGAAAGGGCCACGTTGAGCTGCCAGGAATTCATAGCACCAGGCAAGGAAAGTTAACAAGGAAAGCAAAACAAGAAAACACACAAAAGAATCTGACTCCATTTGACAGTCTTTTGTTGTTGCTGCTGCTGCTGCTTTCTTTCTGGAAAAAAAATAGTTCAGCATTTCTTAAGAGAAATAATTATTTTATATTTAGGATGATATTGGAATGGGAGCTTTTGGCTGTAATATTTTTACTTCATGGTAAAAAAAAAAACTGGTTTATTTATTTGCTATTTTAATTCACAGCAGGGACCCTACAAACTTGTTTTTCTGAGCCTAGAATGTTCCTTAGGTTTACTTATCTTTCAAACCACTCTTTCCCCACAATTTCCCTGCTCATTCATTTGGAATTTTGCTAATCTGATGTCTCAAAATATAACTGCTTATAGTTTTTTTTTTCAATTTGGTGTTGTTTAATGAAACTCAAATGAGGCCATGTTTTTGAATGGATTTGGGTGGACCAAGCCTCCAAGTCTCTCAAATCAGTACTGCCAAAGGAAGGGTTTGTGAGTGTTGCTTATTTCTGATAATTCAAGTGCTGTTTTAAGTTGTTTTTGAATTATTTAACTTGTCAATACTGTTAATAACTGAATTAAGGATTAATAATTGATTAAAAAATAAAAATATGTAATTGGGAGTGCCACTATTACATTTTTTTAATGTATGTATTATGCATATGCTTTTTAATACTTGTATTTAAGAACAACAAAATAGACTTTTTACTATAAAATAGATTATTCTTCATTCATAAAAGTTTATCATTAGTAAATGTGGTGTTTTAAGTTTGATGTTTATTGAGATGCTTTTAGAATCATATAGCTGGAAGGGATTGTGGAGGTCATTTAGTCCAGCCTCCTGCCCAAAGTAGTTCTTATACCATCCTGGACAAATGGTTATCCAATCTTTTCTTGAAGACTTCCAGCGATGGATTACTCAAACTCTGGGAGGCAAGGTGTTCCACTGATTGTTCTTTCTGTTTTAGCTTTCTTAATCTGATAATATTTTCACCTTTAAAGTTTGGGATTATTTACTGATTGAAATACATTGTTCCTTTTAACACTCTGGTGTCATATAAGCACTGTCATTACTCATTAGTATAAATGTTTGATTTCACTGATTTTATTTTACATTGTATTTTTCTTTGTTTTCATCACGGTTTTTTGAAAAGAGAATTCTAAATTTACTAAAATAATACGGGCCCCGGAGTAGAGAAACCAACCAACAACCCTACCTTTTATAAAGATTTTGGCTTTTCTTTTTCTGTTTTATTGCATTGTTGCTCATTCATATAAATTCTATTGTAATGTTAGACATATTAAGTAATTTATTCAGTAACCCGGAAAATGCAAAGTGTTCAAGCAAATTACCAGAGGACATAAGAATAACATGTTTAGTTTTTTTAAAAAAAACCCACTCATTATTTCTCCTTAAAAGCTCATGCTCACTCATATTATAACATTTTGTCTGTTTTGGATGGTTAGACCCTATGGGAAAAGATTGACACAGCTCAAATCTCAGCTAGGTGAATGACCAGCAGAAAACATCACACATGCTGGCTGAGTATACAAGTTTGCAAGGAAAGCAGGCTTTTGTCTGCCATTCTTGTTGTCCTTCAACACATTTCTTTTCAGTGATTCCTAAAGCCTCACTGCTAGAATATGTGTAGCATTCAATAAATGCATTGTAGCCATCTCTAAAGGTTTACCCAGCAAACAGTAACAGAACTCTTATATTGCACCAACAATTCACAAAGAGTTGCTTTGAAGGTTCTAGGTGAAACAGCTGGAAGTATCTTCTAATCTTTCACACAAAAGATTAGAGCAGCTACTAGATCATAAAAACAACTGGGTCAGGGCCGGTGTTATCATGCTGTTGAATGTGTGAAATAAATAAGAATAAAAAGCTAAAGTGAAATGTGACTGAAGCTTATGAACTGGCCTGCACATTTTTTGCTTGTACAAGCATGCACACACACACATACACACACACACAACATTTTGTAGATTCATTCATAGTAAAAATTGATTGCAGAAAAAAATGAGCCTTAATTTTGCAGCTAAATAAAATTCTGAATTACAGGAGCTATATGGTAAACCATTGCCTGGCAAGCAAGAAACAAACCAGACTATTTTAAGCAGAGTAACCATAACTAGTTTGGTCAACGTTTATTTTCCTTTGATTGTTAAATGTTAGTGAATTAGAGGTTCAGACAGGGAATAGAAAAAAAATAAGCGAAGAAACCACAAATAATTTATTCCCATTTCACACCTTGCAAACATATGGTTTCAAGCTATCTAAAGCATGGCTTTATTCATTAACTCTGCATACCCATGATTACATTATTGTGACATTACACTTAACAAATGCAATTCTAACCCACCCCAGTCCTGATGGAGTGTGAGCTAACATACATGAGTTACATAAAATACAATAACATTAATGTAATTATATTCCAATCAAATTCTCTGCTGGGGTTTACAAGCAGCTTGTGTCAAAGGCAAACAGAATAGCACTGCCTGCATTTGTTTCCAAAATGTAAGGGTTTATGTCTTGAGCATACTCATTCTTCTGGGGGCATAAATTCTATAAATTGAGATTTAGTTTAGGGAAGAGCTATCTTCTTATCCACACCTTGCGTATTTTGCAAGAACCAGGGATTACTGACAGGCCCTCCCTTGATCAAACCAGTTAGGCAGATTCAATTCTGGCAAGGTGTTTCCCAGTCTATCCTTATGTTGCTTTCAAATTAATGGCAAGCACTTTGAATTGGGCTCAGAAATCCAGTGGCAGTGCAATAGTCCCAGCATATGATTATTTTATAGGATACAGGCAAGCTTGTCCTGCCAACAGTCTAGCAACTGCATTTTATATCATCTTTAGTTTCAGATCATCTCTAAAGACAGCATTGTGTGAAGTAGCCCAACTTTGTGTCAAGATATGAGTTACTTTCACTAGGGCATTCTCTAGTGCAGATAGGGCCATGAATGAGGTATTAACTACTTCTATTTGTTTAAGCAAAAGGATCCACAAATCAGTGCCACCTCATCCAGGGAGAGTATCACCCTGGCCATGGTAACCACTGTACTTATTGTAACCAGCTTTTCCATTTGTTTGATGAACAACAGTTCCCTCTTGGATTTTTTTTTATATTGATTGCATTCACCCTAAATAATTCTAATTGCTTTGGTAGTGGGGCATTAGATTGGTATGGGTAATTTTATGGTAGACATGAGTTTCTAATTTGCCATCACTACCTCTGCTGATGAGAATATCTAGGAAGGGGAATTGTTTTCTTCTTTCTGTGTGAATTTTATTCCTTTGAAGATGTTGTTCATAGTTTAGTTGGTCCTGGTCATACTTGGTTGTATTAATCTCATTTGCTAAACCCTAAACAAGCAAAACTTATTTTACATAGTATGTTGTAGAAGCCTAATCATGTTACCTGAAGAGTCAAATATTTGTTCTATTCCATGTGAATTCATTGGTACAATGCAACCTCCAGATGATTTGAGTCAGAGGTCTTTCAAACATGTTCTTCCCTATCATTATGAGATATGGGGTACAACCTATCTCTTAGCAGAAAACCTTCATGTTAGGTAGTGGCCATGGTCCAGTTATCATATCTTAAACCAGCCATTCAACTCCAAAATTCTTCATTTTTCCCAGCAATGACCTTCAGTTGAAAGTATGGACAAAAGTATCACCTGAACTCATTCCTTTTTTGTCAATTCTGTTAGGAATATGAGTCTCCTAACAGGTATTTGGGTTAGAAATATATAAAACAGGATAGACATTTTAATACTGTCTCTTTAAGGGAATACAAGAGCATGCAATTGGGTGTGGTTTCTGAAACAGCCATAAGATGGAGCCAGAAACCTGGTTTGTCTTAGTCTGAGTCTCAGAAGAGAAGAGAGTGTATCTTTATTTCCTTCTGTTGGAAAGTATTGCTGTTGCTCCATTTTTCCTAATTGACTGATATTACTGGATTTAATATAAGTCTGATACTTAACTGTTTTTGACACTGGACTTTGTTACTGGAATATCCCTGGATTGAAAAACTGACTGATTAACCTGTGAATGACTTTTGGACTGCCTATTTTGGACTTTGCTGAAACCTTTCTGGAAGTAAAAACCTACATTTACTGTGCAGTGTATCTGTGTACTGTGTGTGTATTATTCCAACACTACTCTCTATACATCTCCCTGTATGCGCTCATTCTCCCAATGGGGAATTACCTCAACAAACTCCCTATAGTCTCTGGATACAGTCTCCTTCCAATCATATCTATCAGCCCATCAGGTTTGGCAGGAAGGACATGTTATGGATCTTACCCATAAAGAAACATCACCTGATGGAACCCAAGAGGGTTTCTACCCTTTCTGCCATGGTACCTGTCCTTTGGAAAATCATTTCCCCTGAAGTCAGATTGCCCTCATTTTGCTGATATTCTGGAAAACAGTTTTGCCTTTTGCTCTAGGTTCTAGTAACAGGTATGGAGCTTGAAATGGCTATTTTGTTAGGAAACCTGAGCATGTTGTTATACATGTTGTGATTTTTAAAGATTTTTTTAAAAAAATGTTTAATTATTTTAATGTTTTAATTATTTTTATTGTGTTATTTTTATGTTTTTAATTCTTACACTGCTCAGAATCACATATGGGAGATGCAGCTATATAAATTTATTAAATGAACAGACTTTTAAGGCATTCCCTAGCATTGTCATTTGTTGCAACATGAAACAAACGGTGTAACAGTCAGTAGGTTTGAACAGTTGTACAAACCTTTCCATCACATCCTGGATCTTTACACCTGGGAGACAGCACACTTCCCTTTGTCAAGCAGACAGTTCTTCAATGAATATTGAATGGAATGGAAGACTAGACTAGATTACAGAAGAGAAGAGATGAGATTTGGAAGGGAACTTGGAAGTCTTCTAGTCCAACTCCCTACTCAGTCAGGGAACCCTATACTATTTCAGACAAGTGAAATATTATAGGGTCCTATTCCTCATTTCCAAGTTTTTGGAATATTGCGGGAGGGGGGGATCTTATATTAAGATACCTTCCAAGAAGACCTGAAATTGATTGTCCAACTCCAGTGACAGGAACTATTTCTTGGTTACCTCTGAGTTATGTTCTGCCAGTTCTTCTCATACAGAACTTCTGTTTCTTTTTACTAGTATCCTGTTTTAGAAACATCTTTCTATATCCAGAAATTCTTAACCCTCCCTGATGAGTTTCAGTGGACCAGATATGTCTCCAGACTTCCCTTTGTTCAACAACACAATTAATTTGCAATCAGTCCAGATGTTACTGGAGTTCTTCTCATGTAGCAGCAGAATACTTGGCACATACCTGGAAGTTAACACAGTACTTGCTTCTTTATCCATGTCCATGTGCCTTTTGAAGATTATACAGCTCCAAACAGATCCTTTCTTTGTACATTCACTTGTTTTTCCTAGAAGAGCAAACTAATCAAACAAACAAAAACCTCAAACACACAAAACCGAAATAAACAAAAGTGACTCATATGCTAAAGACAAAGAAGGAGAAAAGTTAATAATTTTTAATAAAGTTAATAAATTAATAAAGTTAATAAATTTATTAAGTTTGGGACTGAAAGATTGAGCTGATGAGATAAAGTCCAACTTCTTGCTGTTCCAGGCTTATTTTCGGCTTATTTTCTGGAATACTTCAGGAATATGCAAATCATCTCAATAAGTCAGATCATAGACTGCTGGCTGTGGTTGATGAGACAATTCTGCTCACTTCCTAGAATAGAGAATGCAAATTGTCCAAGGTGTTAGATAAGTTACAGTATAATAGAATAAAGGGGAATTCTCAGCTGGAGCGATGGAATGAATTTTGCTCGAATATTATCTATCCATCATTATAGGTACTAGATTGAAGATGTGAAAGATTCATGTTGGAAGATGTGAATAATATAATTTAATGACTCAATATCTATCAGAGATAGCTATTGAAACAGTGAATGCTGGTTTGTCATTATCAGTCACTTCTGACTCTTCGTGACTTGTGATTTCAACTAGTTAGAGATGATTTGTTCATCTTGTGTACAAGATATTCTTAGACATGTTCTTTAGTATTACAATTCAAAAGCATCATTTTTTTTCTTTTGTCTGCCTTTTCTGATAGACTAGCTTTTATGTTAATGGGAAGATTCTTGTTGGCAGTGCATTGCCTTTGTACTTTAATACTGGCTTTTGGGGGGGAGAAAATAATGATTTGAAATCTTCCTCCACTTTATTGTCTTATTAACTTTGCTGTTTTTCTATGCTCATATATTTAAAGAATATAAATTATTCTTTTTTAAAAATATGTAAAAATTCAGCAAAACAACAAACTTTTTTCAGCTGATGTCTGCTTCAAGACTGGAATCTCATGAAAAACATTTTAATCATTTTTCACTTATCAACAAGTTTAGTTAATTCATGTTTGTTTATACACTTATGTATATATAGATAATGCTTATAAATTTTTCAGAGATGATGCCATTTCCCAAAAAAGATGGGTAATCTTAAAATTAATATATTTATTGTGGCATAATCTATTTGTTTGCCTTTGGTTTTGCTCATCAGGTTAACAAGGTCGTCCTCCAAATCATTTTCAAAGCACACATAGCATTGATGGATAACTTCTGGAAATTGCTTCCAGAGATTCCCCTTAGCCAAATTAAGAAATTAATTGACTTCAGTTGTTCAGTCTGGCTTGGATTAATTTACAAAACTTGATATCATATCTATGTTGATATCATACTGAGATATGAGCCTAATAATTTATAAAGAACAATCCATATTTGCTATTTTGCCTAGATGCATATTAAATCTATGACTGAATTTACACAACACACAAAATCATATCATTTATTTGATTCTCATTTACTGTGCTCTCCATTATTGTTTATAAGCCATGGTTTATAGCTTAGTATTTTGTGTATTAACCCAGGCAACTATGATTTATGCAATAAATCATTGTTTAAAAAAACTACAGGATAACACTACATTTGTATAGTCTACACCAGGGCCCCTCAAATTTGGCAACTTTAAGACTTGTGGACTTCAACTCCCAGAATTCTGGGAATTGAAGTCTACAAGTCTTAAAGTTGCCAAGTTTGGAGACCACTGATCTAGACCAATGTCAATCTTATATAAATTAGTTGGAAGGCCTCCCCAAAATTTAGTTATATGCTAGTTTTCTCCTAAGATATTAAAATTATTAATGCTAAAACTTACGTATTTACATTTTAAAATTTTATATTGTTTTTTTATCTGACTATAAGTTGCCCCAAGTTACTTGATAGCAGTATGGATGGCATATGAACAATAAAATAAAATAAAATAATTGATGCTTCTGAGTTCCAAGCCTAATCTTCATATCATATTTTGGAATCATATATGAACTCAGTTACTTATCTTTCTTCTACCATCTACCTTTGGCAATATGTATTTTTGATAACAGGACCAAACTTGCAGGATTCTAAATAGGATTTCAGATTTGTATCGTACCTGGTATTTCCTTTAATAAAATAATGGTTCTAAACAACATATGTATTAAAGAAACAGAAAAATATTGATAGTGTGAAATATTAAACATGTAATACTGTATTATATTTCAACAGTTACTATGTATTATCTGTTGTCATTTATTACTCTGCTTTATTACTCTACTTTCTACTTTCTGAAGGGTCATACATATCCTAATAGTCTGCTCATTCAATAAAAGAAAGGTGCAGAAGAAACCTCAAGGACAATAATTAATTCTGACACTTCAGTTTTTGTTGTTGCTGTTGTTGTTCAGAGATGACATAATATCTTTCTCAGCAATTGCCTGCCTTTGTCTTACACATCTAAGGCTTAAATATATTCATAAACCTATGCTAACACAAGACTAACCACTTGCAGGTTGAACATTTAATAAGATTATACTTTTGTACACAAATGCTTCTGTGGCAAAACTATTTATGGAGGGTTGAGACTCAGCAAGTCCCCTAGCAGAATCTGTGGCAGGAATAGTGACACATGGAAATGGTAAAGGGGGATAATATTTCTGTATGCTTTATAACAGGGGTGTCCAACATTGGCTACTTTAAGACCTGTAAATTTCAACTCCCAGAATTCCTCTTTACATGCCATTGTTTGAGAGATGGAGAGCATGGATGCATTTCTTAAATCCAGCTTCAGGTGGCTTTCTGGCCACAGTGCAGATCTTTATTGGGAATTGAGACTTCAATTGTTTCTTGTCTCAATTAAGTGGAAATTAATAACTTTTCAGGCCATTGAAGACAGGTGGGTGCTGTAGGATCGTTGCCACATAATGGGGAGAGGGACTCATCCAAAATATTGTTTGGAATTATAAGACAGGCCAACATATTATTTATTAAAAGGATTAAAGCAGACAAAATTTGTGGTTCCCCCCCCCCATATATTCTTGCTAGTTTAGTGATTTTTATATATTATTTTATATTTTGAAACTGGATTGATTTCTTTTTTTTCTTGTCATTTATTCATCTCTCCTTTTTGATTCTATAACATGTTAAGCTCGAGACTCCTTTTTAGTTATTTTT
>BHFT01023686.1:0-20685 GCA_004320025.1 Laticauda laticaudata | reverse complement strand
AGAAAGAAAGAAAGAAAGAAAGAAAGAAAGAAAGAAAGAAAGAAAGAAAGAAAGAAAGAAAGAAAGAAAGAGGAATTTTTTTTAAAAAGATCTTGGGTAGCAGGCACCAAAAGCAGCTAAATTATATCTTCCTGCTTAAAAACTAGACTTATAATTGGCTATCATGCACCTGAAATCTGTATGAATTTGCTTTATTTCTTTTTAAGTTGAGTTGATCTTACTAGTAGTGGCCCACTATTGCTTATCTTAAACCAAAGTCCACTGATAGTCCTTGATGAAAAACAAACACACTCATAACAAAAACAGAAATGTCAATGTGCTGTGTCAATTCACTATATATGCAAACGCACTACTTTAAACAAAGATACTGCTTCTCTAATGATACTCCAAAATCAACTTTTGATGTGCAACTATCCAGATTGTACGCCTGCTACAAATCCATTTGCGCACCAAACTCAAAATTCAAGGATACTACAGAGAGCCACATGAATCCTTGATGCCTCAGTATTATCTTGTTCTTGCAAATCTGGAGTTATCCGTGACACTTCCAGCAAATGCTGTGAAAATGATCTTTTTACATGGTTACCATAGGTTACTGATTGTTGCTGAGTTAGTTTGTGTGAACGATTATAAGCTTTAAAAGCTGTTAAAACATTTACTTTAGAGGGCATGTGTGCATGGGTGAGAAAATATAGTTTAGACATTCATTTGCTAATGTTCTCATTAACAGAGATACTGCAATGGAAGCCAGGGGGCCAAAGCTTACAGGAACAAAGAATACAGAAAAATAGTATTAATAAAGTACAACATTGTCTGTTCTGTTAGACAGAACAGTGAAGTTAGACAGAACAGTGAAACAGAACAGAGTAAGTGAAAATGTATGTAGAAGGTACATTGGATGAAAAAATGTAATGAATGTATTCAGTGACCCAGATCGATCTGCTTAGTATTCTTGATTCTTGATTTTATTTAAACCAGGGTTTTAAATAAAACAGGGTTTTAAATAAGAGCAAATATGTGTGTTTTAAGCCTCAGAGAGCTTTAGATATTCACTGATTTTTGATTCCTTACATCCAAAGTAAAAGCTGATCTAGAGCAGGACAAAAACCCAGATGGCTGATCTCCAGGACCCCAATATGTTCTTCGTTTTATCTTCCAACCTTTTCAAATGGTCGAAATACTAAAACAGCAATGTGTAACTGTGAGTTAGTTTAAACAGACAATATGTGATGCAACTACAGCTTGACATTATTATAGATAAATCTTAGCTTTATTTATATTTTATTTGTTTGTATCTCACTTTTATTATTTCTACAAATAACTCAAGGTGGCAATCATATTCAACACAACTTCCTCCTGTTTTTCCCACAACAACAACCCTGAGAGATAGGTTGGGCTGAGAGTGTGTGCGTGACTGGCCCAAAGTCACTCAACAAGCTTTCATGCATAAGGTGGGACTTGAATTCACGATCTCTTGCTTTCGAGCCTGGTGCCTTAACCCCCGGACCAAAGTGACTCTCTTTTTTTATTATTATTTTATTTTGTTTTCATTTTACCAACTCTCTTACAGATCTAACTAGACACCATGTCTTTTTCTGAATGTATTGCCCATCACTTTCAGTTTGATATTGTCAGATAGGAGCAGAATTTCACTCTCTTGAACTCAGGTTCACCCAATGAAGTTGACAAGATAAGACAAGACCAAAAGAAAAAAAAAAAGAAATACCTTGGAGCCAAGATAAGAAAATAGAATTCCCAATGCCAGAGGAAGTATGCTTTCAAATCACTGTTGCCAACGTGCAATCAGTAAAAGAAAGCAACTTCCTTAACGATCCACCTGTAAGTTGTCTGGAAACATTGTCACGATGGGAAGCAAAGTGCCAAAGACACTGTGAGTAAACACACCCTTGGCCCAAAGAAGCACAACTATATTGTTTTTGTGGTGAAGCCAAGCAAGATGATTATATAAGAGCTGCCTATAGTACCAATGTTTTGAGAAATTGACTGAAATGCCTGTAAAAATTGCCATAGTTGCAAAGATTATAAAGCACAATCATATATTTTTGGGAAAAAATCAGCATTTATTGCCATAGTAACCAAAGCAACAGCTTGAAGTCCTTCTGGAGAACTGTAATTACTTCTGCAACTTTCAGAGGGCTAAAAGTAAACAATCACTGCTCCTCCAGCATGGATACTAAAGACTTTGAGTAATTTCGTTTTGAATGTTAAATAAATGATAAAGAAAAATGACTCTCCGATGACCATCTTGGCCCTAGAATTTGATAGAAAAAAAAGACTAATGTAATTTGTTTCCAGCTAACCAGTTTCATTATTTTATTAAAAGACAACAATAAAATATACCTTCCCTGAGAAATTAATATAAGCTGTTTGTTTTGCTTATTTATTTTTATTCCTGTCTAAAATAAAATTCATTTTTAGAGATGCGTAAATTTCAAAATCCATATTTGGAACTGACAAAAGCAAATTAACATTTTTTATTGATACAATCTGTGACTTGTGGCATCCATAATGGTCTCTGAGCTTGTTGGTCTTCTTGAAGACATTTCGTTACCAAACTAGGTAACGTCATCAGTGCTAGCTTTGTGAGTTGCTTTGATCTTTGGATGTAATTGTATATAAGTTATCAAAGGTCCTCATAGTCCTAACTGCCACCTGCTCTTCCAGGCAGAAGGACCTCACAATTACACACCAAGTCTATTTGGGCTTGTGCATCCCCATCCAACACCCAAGACGTTAAATTTCCAGATCTGGGAGGATCCAAACCAAATCCAGTCAGTCTTGTCAGAGTTGAGTTGAAACCTCTTCTATTCCATCCAGACTCACATAGTTTCCAGGCACCAAAGACAGACATACCACTGCTTAATTTACCAAGGGTCAAGAGGTATAATGCATATAGTCAGCATAAATTTAATGTACCACTGCTTAAAGATGGGATTGCATGAGTTGGAAAGCTAGATAAATAGAATAAATCTTATTTCTGCTGTGAACCTTCCTTGCATTTTTATTAAACCCTGCAGCTGCATACCTCTGCAATCATGAAACATATAAAGTAAAAGTTTCCTTCGCACGTACATGCTAGTCATTTCCAGCTCTAGGGGGTGGTGCTCATATCCGTAACAAAGCTGAAGAGCCAGTGCTGTCCAAAGACATCTCCGTGGTCATGTGGCCAGCATGACTAAATGCCGAAGGTATATGGAACACTGTTATCTTCCCACCAAAGTGGTCCCTATTTTTCTACTTGCATTTTTACATGTTTCGAACTGCTAGGTTGGCAGAAGCTGGGACAAGTAACGGGAGCTCATTCCGTTATGCAGTACTACGGATTCAAACCATCAAACTGTCCACATTTCTGATCGACAAGCTCAGCATCTTAGCCACTGAACCACCACGTCCCCCTTATGAAACATACACTTAAATGTTAATTTTCATGACACAGTATGTGGGGTTTTTTTATATACACTGCTCAAAAAAATAAAGGGAACACAAAAATAAGACATCCTAGATCTGAATGAACGAAATATTCTTGTTAAATACTTTGTTCATTACATAGTTGAAAGTGCTGAAAAAAAAATCACATAAAAATTAACAATGGAAATCAAATTTAGCAACCCATGGAGGTCTGAATTTGGACTTGCACTCAAAATTAAAGTGGAAAAAACCACTACAGGCTGATCCAACTTTGATGTAATGTCCTTAAAAGAAGTCAAAATGAGGTTCAGGAGTGTGTGTGGCCTCTACAGGCCTGTATGACCTCCCTACAATGCCTGAACATGTTCCTGATTACCGTGTTTCTCATGTAATAAGGCCAGGTCTTATTTTTTTTTTGAGCCCCGAAAAAATGGCTAGGTCATCTTTTTGGGAGTGACTTAATTCCCCCCCCCCTTGCCATCTTTGCGGGCGCGGGCGGTGGAAGCGTTGGATGTTGACCCTAGCGTTAGAGTTGGCAACTTCGTATCAAAAGGATCAGCGGCATAGGCAAACAGCATATCCGGGTGTGCAAAGAGCAAAAGTCTTCCTAATGGGCAAGTTCCCCCAGCATTCCACCCCCATATTTTATGTTTTTATGAGGCCTGTATTTGGGGGGAGGGCTTAATTTCATCTTCATGCTATCAAAAATGCTGGGGTACTTCCTATTGGGAGAGGCCGGTAATTGTTGGAAGGAAACAGGGACTAGGTGGCAGAATTGGTGCTCCTGGAGGTATCTCCTCCACACCTGTGGACTAAAGCATCCCCCAATCTGTCACTGGACAGCTCTGGTGGTGGATAGACCGTGTTGTTTGCGTGGAGTGGAGCGAGAACATGGTGTCCAAATTGAAGTGGTTGCTTCAATTGGGATTGTCAGGGTCTGAAGGAATAGGGCGGGCGCCAGTTCCGAATAGCACAAATTTCCTGTTGGTTCTTGGCAAGAGAACTGCTTGAACAGATCCAGCCCACAAATGAGGTTAGCATCTGTCGTTCATTAGCGAGGAACCCAGGGCAACCCGCACCAGCCGCTATGGTACTCGACAAGGGGTTCTGAGGACTCTCATCCTGCGGGTACCCTAATGGCAGTCAGGTACACCTCTGGCGAAGCAAAATGGAGGGCTGTGCGGCCCCCTAAAGAAATCGCACCGACACATAATTACTGACCCATGGCAAAATGGTCACTGCTGGAGGATGTTGCAGACCAGCAAAACATTTCTCCATGGCATCTCCAGACCCTGTCCACATCTGGTCGTATGTGCTTTCATCTGTGAAGAGCAGAGAACGACCAGTGGCTAATTATTGGCAATCTTTGGTGTTTCTCAGGCAAATGCCCAAATGTCCTGCATGGTGTTGGGACCTGTAAACAAAACCTCCCCTCCCCGCCCCCCCGTGGATGTTGAGCTCTCAAGCCACCATCATGGAGATCTGCTGTCTGACCATTTGAGGCAGCCCACCATGCACATTTGTGGCCCGCATCGGAGTCATTTTGCCAGGCGCTCTGGCCGTGCTCCTTCTGTCCCTCCTTGCAACAAAGGCGGAGGTAGCGGTCCTCGATGGCTGGGTCATTGCCGCCTCCCTACGAGCCTCCGTCCAATGTCTCTGATGTACTGGCCCTGTCTTCCTGGGTAGTGCTCTCGCATGGCTGTAGGACAGTACACTGACAGGACAGCAGGCAAACGTTCTTGCCAAATTGCATTGTCCGTGCCATCTGGATGAGTTGCAGCCTACCTGAGCCACTGGCTGTGGGTTGTAGACATCCGGTCTCATGCTACCAGACGAGAGCTGGAAAAGCACCACCAGCATTCAAAAGTGACCCAAACCAGACCAGAAAAGACATAGGAGAGCTGACGCAAGTGTCAATGTGCTCACCACCGCACAGAACACTCTTCAGTTGGGGATGTCTTGCTAACTCCATCTGCTTCCTCACCTTTTGATCTATTCCATTTTGCACAAAGCATGTGAAATGTTATTGTCTAAATCAGTGTTGCTACCTAGTGGACAGTTTGAGTTTCACAGAAGTGTGATTGACTTGGAGTTACATTGTGTTGTTTAAGTGTTCCCTTTATTTTTTTTGAGCAGTGTATATAAACACCATTTTTTAAAAGACAAGTGTAGTCTGATGTTATCGGCATATAAAATATTAATATTTCCTTCTGAAATTATGGCTATTCCTTGACTTTCAACCATTCATTTAGTGATTATTGGAAGTTTTAACAGCATTGAACAAAGTGACTTATGACCATATTTTTATACTTATGACTATTGAAGGTCCATGTGGTCACATGATCAAAATTCAGGCATTTGGCAACCAGCATGTGTTTATGACAATTGCACTATCCTGAGGTCATGTATTCCCCATTTGCAGTTCTCCTAGCCAGTTTCCAACAAGCAAAGTCTATGGGGGAAGCCACATTCATTTAATGAACACATGGTTCACTGAACAACTGAAGTGATTCACTTAGCAACTATGGCAAAAAAGATCACAAAATGGGGCAAAACTGACTTAACAATGGAGAAATTGCTTAACAATAGAAACTTTCAGCTCAGTTGTGGTTGTAAGTCAAGGACTACCTATATTTTAAAAAAAAATGTTTTTAGCTTAGTTCCACGTGAATTCCTTTTGGGACTTAACCTTGAAATACTTCCCTTTCTTTCAGGAAACTTATCTCAGATAATGTCCCCTTATATCTGATAGCATTGTAATGGAAAGCGAGTAACAATTATCTCCCTCACCCCCACTCACAACACCCCCAAACCAGTGGTGCAATTCAACCAGTGTAACAACCGGTTTGGTGATTGCAAGCTTTGCATGTGCACGCATGCCTACTCTTTTAAAAAGCCCATTTTCAGCTCTAATACTTACCTTCTATTGCAGCACCGGTGAGTAAAATAGCTGAGGCACAGCAAAACAGCACTGCTGCATGAATCAGCTGTGCTCCAGAACAAGGAAATAAAGCACAGGAAAGAGCAGGGGTGGGTAGGTGGGGCTAAATGCTCACCAAAACTACCAGTTCACCTGAACCAATCCGAGCCGGTAGAATCCCACCCCTGCCCAAAACATAAAGCAAAATCAGGCTAGTGTCAGGGTTCCAGAAAAACTCGACTCCAATTAAAAACTTGAAGAGAGACATTTTCTCAAAGTTCCTTTTATTAGAGAAGTAAACTGGCACATCTGGTAAAACCCAAATCTGAAAATTCCAGGTTTTCCTCCAATAAATAAAAAATTATAAATCTACCCCCTGCACACATCATTCCATCACATGCCCCAATCACCATCTGTCCCAATTTGAGACATCCCTTCAACTACTCCTCCACCAGGTGCAGGAATAACATTGACCTTGACTTTAAAAAAGACTGCTATTATGTCTAACCACATACGCTCTGTGAAATTTCCTCTTCCATCTTCCCATGCTCAAGAATGTGGCAGCATGGAAGCTTCTGGCACAAATATGGCTTCCAAAGCTGACAGCCAGTTTTTTGAAGGTCTGGGAAAAATTATTTCCTGTGTTTTGGGGATGCTGAAACTTTCATGCAGTATGGCATTAAGTGAACTATTTACAATAAACAATGATGAAAATTAATTCAGCAAGTATCCTTAGGTCTCACCACCAGACAGAGACAAGAGATAGTGTGAGACAGGTGTGGGTTCAAGTCAGATAAGATATTGTCCGCAATGGCAGTTCTGCCACTTTTGTATGTGCTTACATCAACTTATGTACAAAATGAATAGGACTTAGATCTGAATGCTGTCACATAGTTTCTCCTGATCCCTCCGTAATTGCCACTGCAAGTGACTGAGGTAGGACATCGAAGCATTTAACCTGATGAGGTAGCCAAAACTATCCCTTTTAAAAATCTATGGAGATTCTCAGTCATCCAAGTCATGGTTGTCCAAAAGGTGCTTTTCCTTGATCCACCAAAGGTGCTTTTCCTTATCCACTTCTCATCCAAGAAGCTTCTTCAATTCTGATTGAAGGAAGTCCAGTTGCCTTTCGAAAAAATGCACCTTTGGGTATCCCTTTTAAAGAAACTTGCAAAATGGCCCCAAGATTTGGATATTAATCTCAAATAATTCGGTTAGTCCTTGATTTGTGACCATTGTGAGCCTGGTAGCCCAGTGGTTAGAGTGCAGTACTGCAGGCTACTTCTGCTGACTGCCGGCTGCCTGCAATTCAGCAATTCGAATCTCTCCAGGCTCCAGGTTGACTCAACCTTCCATCCTTCCAAGGTGGGTAAAATGAGGACCCTGATTGTTGGAGGCAATATGCTGACTCTGTAAAGTGCTTAGAGAGGGCTGTAAAACACTGTAAAGTGGTATAAAAGTCTGAGTGCTTTTGCTATTGATTTCGTGGCTGTTCAAAGTTAGAGCAGCACTGAGAAAAGTTACATGTGATCAGAATTTGAATGCTTCACAATTGGCATGAATTTACAATGTCCTAGGATTGCATGATTGCCAAAGTCAACGGGAGAAGCCGAATTCACCTAATGACTCTAAGATTAACTTAAAAACCACAATGATTCTCTTAACAACCATGGCAATAAGAGTCACAAAATTGGATACCTTCCCATTTAATAGTCGTCTTGTTGAGTGATGGAACTTCCAGACCTAATTGGATGTAAATCAACAATTGCCTGTATTCCTATATGATTAAAAAAAAAGAAAAGAACAGATGCTACATCAGATATAATAAACAATGGCATTTTTCTCAGGATGAGCTTTGATCAGCTGCAGCTTAGATTTAACTTCTAATTACTTATTTAAAAACAATGTTGGGCTGTATTCATATAATCACCCAAAGCTGAGCTCCATTTAAGAAAATTGTTACTTTTTTAGCTTAGGTAAAAATCCAGGTTTTAATAAAACGTTTAGCTGCTTTAGTAAAAGTTTCCTCTAATCTCATGCACTTCAGGGGGGGTGGACTAAAACTTTGGTCACCTCAGCCAGAACAACTAATGATTGTGATGGTTGTGACTCATGGAATATGTAGCTTTTGAAAGGCAACTGTAGGAGAAATCTGGATAAGAATAATAGAATGTGGAATTGCAGTTGGTGAAACCTGAAAGTGAACACTTGATAAGCTTCAAGCTCATGTAAGCTGCCCCTCATAAAAATAAATCTTATTTTCTGAAATTGAAACCAATCAGTATCTCCCAAAAGCTGTTTATCTATAGAGACAGAACCTTTCTTGTATATCCTTCCTACCATTCAGATATCAAAGGAAATGAAATACAAGAGAATTCAAGTCCTCTATGCTGCCCATTGTATTGCCAAGTTGGGTATTTGCCAATTCATTTTTTAATCTCCCTTTGCATTTATATTTCCTTTATAGTATATTGTGCAATGCGGAGTTTCATCTCCAGTGAAAAACCCTGAAGCCCTTAGTTTAATTGCCAAGTAACAGCTAACTTAAATGATCTACTTTTACCAGCTATATGTCAAAAATCCAGCAGGGATTTGCAGTAAACTCTGCAATATATCATACAAATGTACACACAAGAAATGAGCAAGTATGTATATCAAAACATTTAGAAAGCCTGAGCCAAGTTTTTCGCTTTTCACAGCATTTTAATTACATGTATCCACTTAACACATTGCATTATGTTCTGTTAAATGCATATTGATATGCCACTGATGGGCATTTATAGAGGTATAAGGGAAAAAAGACAAAACATGCACAGTGACAAAAACTCAATCAATCAATCAGAGCTGGAAGGGACCTTGGAGGTCTTCTAGTCCAACACCCTGATCCTATTCCATTTCAGACAGGTGGCTGTCCAGTCTTTTATTTAAAACCTTCAGTGATGAAGCCCCTACAACCACCGAAGGCAAGGTGTTTGTTGGTTAATTATTCTCACTGTTAGAAAGTTTATTCTTTGCTTCTCTCCTTGATTACATTTCATCCATTGTTTCTTCTTCTGGTGCTTTGGAAAACAAGCTGACCCCTTCTTCTCTGGTGGCAGCCCCTCAAATAATGGAATACTGCTATCATGTCACCCCTAGTCCTACTTTTCTCCAGACTGGTCATACCCAATTCCTGTAACTGTTCTTCATATGTTTTTGTCTCCAGGCCCTTAATCATTTTCGTTGGTTTTCTTTGCACTTTTTTCAAAGTCTCAACATCTTTTTTCTAATGTGGTGACAAAAACTGGATGCACTAAATACTTCGTGTGATTTTGATTCTGTGCCTCTGTTTATACAACCAAGGATTGTATTAGCTGTTTTGGCTGCTGTTGCAAACTGCGGACTCATGTTTAAGAGATTGTCCATTAGGATTCCAACCACAGAGAAATTTGCTTATGAATTTTGAAATATATTTCTATTCATGTAATCTATCAATACATTTTCATATGAATGGGACAAATGAATATCAAAAGACATTTGGTTGATACATACATATGATTATCCATCAGTTTCTGAGTAAGTCATACTTTGAGAACTAAGGTAGAATAATTTTGGCTGATTTCTATTAAATTTAGAGCACTTAGTTTTTCCATTAAGCCACAAAAATTTGATACAGCATAAGGCTAACTTTCCCAACAGTAGCTGATCAATAGATTCTGTGAAAATGAGTCAAGCATAACTAAACTAATGTGAATATTGAAAGTATGGTCCATTAAACTTGTTTTAATGGCTTCATTTAAGTTTGTACATTTTTTTAATGTACTAGTGTTTATGTGTAGTTTTTCTGAAGCATCTCTGAGGTATTTCCCCACATGTGCCAACATATGGATAGACTTTTAAAGGTATATACACCATAGAGTGGTGACCATGAAGGAAAATATGAATTTAAATTGTACTGATCTGGCTTTGATGATTAGATAGGATAGATTATGGAAAGACAGTATAACTGGCTAAAGGGAGAAATCTACAATTGTACTTACAACTCTTCAAAAGAAATCAGAAGCTGTTTATTTCTTTTTTCTTCTTTTCTGTCTTATTTCTTTTTCATTTTGCACTTCAAATTAATTTTTTGTTTTGTTCCATTTTTTCTTTCTTACACTGTATTTATTGCTTTTTATTCTTATTTGTAAAACTTTAAATTTTTTAGATAGATCATAGATAGATAGATAGATAGATAGATAGATAGATAGATAGATAGAATATATATAAAAGTTATCCTAATCTGCATTTAGAAGCAATGCTTCTATACGAGCAGTATCACCAAAGAATCACTCATTATTTTATTTTTTTCATTATTTATATCTTCTACAGAAAGACAACATATCCATTTCTCTTTATTTCAAGTTATATCCAGAAGTACAGCTTATTAAATTTGCATTAAATGAATATTCACTTCCTTTTTTTAACTGGTCTGATAGTATGCAGACAAAAAAATAAAACAGATGGTGGTATTTTGCTTATGTTCATGATATGACTGATTTCCATATTTCAGATTGGGAAGCTATTTTTCTTCTTTTACACCACTGATCTTGAAGAGTTTCTGGCTCTTTCCCCTCTAATTGCTTTAGGCTCATAATGTGATTCTTTTCAAGTTATCTGTAACTTTTCGCTATCGGTTCCTTAAGGGAACCATCAGCATGGCATGAAGTATTTCAGCTGTTTTGCGGAGCCTGACAATTTGTATGGATAATCTATGGAACTATCTTTTTCTTCTATGTTTAAAATTCTGCTGACTATCCATATTCTTCACATGCTTCTTCAAAATCAAGTTGTTGTCAGAAGCAAGGTCTTCCTACAGAAGGCACCATTTTTTTTTCAAACCAATCATTTCTGCCTCTGAGCTATCAAGAGCTTAGAAATTTAATAGATACTTTTTAACCGTGGCAATATTCATTTTGTTTCTTAGCAAATTGATACATTTTATTTTTAAAGCCCATGTCACAGTGAACCAATGGATGCAAAGAGGATGTAAAACGGACAAAAAAGCTTGCCATCCGTTCGAAAACGCGATGTACTCACTGCCTCCGTTTGGCTTCCACTCTATCCGTCCCAGCATCCGTTTATTGACGTTTCATCCACTCCAAAAGTTTTGGGCTGCCAAAACTTTTCCGCGGAAAAAGTATCAGTCCGTCTTTCCGTTCTGCATCCCGCTACCGCATCCGTTATCGCATCTGCTATATCTGCTAGGCAATGTCCGCTGTGCATCCGCGGCACTCACATCTGCATGCGGAAAGCAAGGAAGGAAGCGAAACAGACACGGAACGGATGCAGAACGGATGCAGAATGGATGCACCACGGAAACAAAAGCATTTAAAAAGGAAAAAAACGTTCGCAGAGGGACCTATCCTCGGATATTAAGGATGTCTACAGGAGGCCTCAGAGGATGCCCTAGAGGATGCCTTAGAGGATGCCTAGAGGATGCAAAAAGAGACACCTATACTGCCATAAAAGGGGGAGGCAACTCGCCTTGCATCCTCACTTTCAGTAACAGCAGCCAAGCTGTGCAGAACCTCTGGCATGGCCTTCTATTCTGACCTCTTCCTTGCTTACACAGCAATTCCAGTCATACGCCCACTGTGGATTGTGGACAAAGTCCCTTTCGGTCAGCCACCATCCTTCTGCAACAGTGCGAAACCATCTACAGGCTCTGTGAACTCTATCCTACGGAAGAAAAGGAGGCACCAAAAAGTCTGGGTCCAAAGATGTTCCCGCCAGAAAGAGCAGAGGAACGGACTGTACAACAAGCTTGGATGGTGGAGCTCAGGAGCGAAGACACATCCGGCGTTCCAGAAGCTTCATAAGGATGCCTCCAGCCATTTGATGAAGTTGTGGAGCAGGCCTGACACCCAGGTTGACAAAGGCAAACACCAAACACTTCTGGCCAGCCTGGAACCCTTGGCTCAAGGTGGCACTCACTCTGCGCCACCTGGCCTCAGGGACGCACACCCTACAGGAGCCATGCCAGTAAACGGCTGGAGGGTGCTCACCTCCAACACCATCAGCTTTGTTGTCAGAGAAAGTGGTGCGAAGGCCATCATCGAAGAATACAAGAGGAGCTCCTCCAGTGCCCCTCCACTTGAAGAAGGATGGAAAGAAAGTTGCAGAGCAGTGGTAATCAGAAGTGAAACTTCCCCATACTGTTGGAGCCATAAGATGGCAAGCAAAACGTGGCCTGCCAAAGCGTCAAGCTCAAGTTCGGGGTCCACCTTATCACAACTACAAGGGTTCTTCAGCCATCCATCCTGCTTTCGCCGCATGGTCGATGCCTGACTACAAGTCATGTACCTTCGATGCTTCAGGCAAACGGTTCATTCTTCAAGATGCCCAAGGTAATACAACGCCAGTCACCTCAAAGGAGGGGCTGGAAAGAACCTCATGGTGGGCTTCCCAGATCCAGACCCCCCTAGAATCCCAACGACACACAAGATGTGCCCTACTTTCATCATGGCTGATGAAGCCTTCTCTCAGAAAATCTAACCCTCATGAAGCCCTACACCTCCAAATACCTACTGTGAAGAGAGATCTTCAACTACAGGCTGTTAGGGCAAGACGGGGTGGTGGAGAACGCCTTTGGCATCCCTGGCCCAACAGGTTTCCAAGGTTACTTTCTCACCACAATTGCCAGCATAGCCAAGAGACCATGAGGAGGATCAATGGAAGCTTGCTGCATCCATGCACAAATCTCATGCGCACCCGCTACCGGCAGTCTTGCAGGACAGGCTTGTGGACCTCCAACCAAGGCAATGGGGACATGGAGCCTGGCGGAATGGAGGCAAAGGGGCAAAACCTGATAGACACTCAGCGATGTGCAAGGCCCCAAATCAGAGCCTCACGTGAAGGTGAAGAAGCAGCGCAACTTCCTGAAACACTGGTGCAAACTCCCCAGCTGGAGCAGTGGAGTGGCAAAAGCCAGGATGATAAAATCTTAAATGGATGCTTCCTTCAGCCCTGTCCCATAACACGGATGAGATTGGGGCCATGTTTTTTTATTGGTTTGGTTTGGCCCTACAAATGAACAGGGCCGTTTAATAAAGAGTTGTGTTTATGTTGACATGTGTGGATAATTATTACATTATTAATTGATAATGAGGGCCATAGGTGTGGCACCTTGGGAGGTGTAGACCATACAGTCCCACTATGCTTGCACGGAGGTTTAATCTATCCCACATCTGCTAGCCTAACCATTCCATAGCTATTACCCATACCCACAGGTATGCCTAACCCATCCCAAAGCTAATCCTTACCATCCCACAGCATGCAAAGGAACATTAAACCATTTCTAAAACAAAGTTTTCCACGCAAGACTTTATTAAAAAAAAAATGAAAGGCTAAGTTGTGTGAATCAATAAATAGACAACTTTATTTACAAAGAAGCTTTATAAACAAAAATGAGTCTCCTTGCACTTCCTCTTGGTCGCTCAGTCTCAGGGGTGAAGGTTCCAGGTGCTGTGGAGGTGGCTGGTGCTGGAGTGCTTGTCAATCAGCTCTCCAGAAGCAGACAAGCAGCAAAGCCCCAGCCCCAGAAAGAGCGCGCCTGTCAGTGCTGCAGAAAGCCCCAGCAGAACCAGAGTGAGGGCCAGGGGGCGGATGTAGCCCTGTTCCTCTTGCCAGGGCTGGCCAGCAGATGGCTGCAGGCTTGCTGTGCTTCGGCATGGTTGTGATTGCTGGCTGGCAGGGAGGCTGGCAGGAAACCAAGGCTGGCAGCAAGGTGGGCAGGAACCAAGGCTGGCCAGGGAGAGCAGGCACCAAGGCTGGCAGGAAGGCTGGCAGCAGGCAGCAAGGCTTGCAGGCAGGCTGGCAGCAAGGCTGGGCAGGGAGGCTGGCAGGGAGGCCTGGCCAGCAAGGCTGCAAGGAAGGCTGGCAGGAAGGCCCTGGCAGGAAGGCTGGCAGGAAGGCAGGCAACAAAGGCCTTGCAGGCAGGCTGGCAGTCAAGGCTGGCAGCAAGGCTGGCAGCAAGGCTGGCAGGCAGACATGCATGGCAGGGCAGGCAGGCAAGGCAGCCAATCCGTCCGGCAGCAGGTCTTCCTTCTGAATGGCGAGACCTGCCTTCCGAGCTGCTTCCCGTTATATCCGGGGGCAGGGGGGGTGACACAATGCATCCTCCTGTATGCAACAAATTAAACAACCAAGGCATCCATTAGGCTTTCCACTGTGCATCGCTGTGGCATGACCAACTGTGCATCCGCTTCATACCACTCGGCATCCGCTCTGCATCCCCGCTTCATCCGTTCCGCGTCTGCTTTTTGCTGAGGTCCCCCGGAAGCCCTAGCGGATGGCCAATCCTGCTCCCATCCGCTGGCTTCCCGTTCTGCCTGCCGCTTTGCATACCGCCCTGCGTCCTCACCCGCGTCCGTGTTATCCGCTCCCGGGGTTTTTTTAATGGGGCAAATTTTTGCCACTCTTTTGAGAGCGGATAACAATGGAATGGGAACATTTTTCTCGTCCGCTTTGTGTTCCTTTTTGCATCTGTTGGGCAGTTTTGTGACATGGGCTTAAATTAATATTCTAAAAGCCCTGCATTTTCCCCTTCAATCTTTAAAGTGGCTCTTTTTCAATTTTGTAAACAAAATTAATAACTCACGATATAAATTCTGACCTTTTTTTTTGTTGGGGACATCCTCATTGCATTCATTATCTGAACTCGTGGGTACTTATCATGAATGCAGTTCAGCTTCCTTCGGGTTTTATCCCACATCATTGTAGTAGCTCTTTAAGTTGTAGCAACGTTTCAGCAGAAATCCATCTGCCACTCATCAGGCGCTTCTGTACTGTGTTCGTAACTAGAGTCAGGCTTTCCACATGCTGTTTTCAGTTTTAAAATTTGGGGCTAGCCCTACTGCTGTGCTCAGAATGGTTTTTTCTTTCATTCCTGATTGGTTGGGTGTCTTAGTCTGTGTTTATTGGTTCCTTGGAAAGTTTTGCTGTATTCTGTTTTGAATTGGTGTTTCTAATATCTTCCTGTCTGTTTTGTGGCTTTTTTTGTTGTCTTGATTGGCTTGGTAACATTGTGTTATTGTAATTGGAGGCCTTTAGTGCAGCTTGGCTCCGAGTAAATGGAACAGCTATCCATTTTGTTAGGAAAGTTAGGTTTTTTTATTTGAGTGCCTGGTTGAGGTGTGTTTTGAGCTGCAGGTAATCAGGGGATCTGTTTTGTGCCAGGTGTTTGCCTGGCTGGTGGTGTGGAGATTTTTTTGTATTGTAAGTGCGGCTTCCAAATGATTGACAGTTTTGGATGGAATCATCTCTTTCTTTTATTCATAACACGCTTTCTAGGTCTTTTTAAAAATCTCTATGGCTTCTCTGAATAATTTCTGTGACTGGGGTTTTCTTATAGTGGCTTAAGGGTTTTGGTGCCATTGAACGTTATGCTATGACCTGTGGCTTTCATGTGTTGACAAAAGTGAGGAACGTGTGTTTCCACTTTTTTTTACTGAATATTTGTGTTCATCCCAGGCAGGTACTATTCTTCCTTTGTCTGTCCAATTGTATGTGGCCGGGGCATGAAACTGCACAGTGGAACCCATCTATGCCTTGGTTTTCCAGAGTCCCATTTTATCTTTGGTGGGTTTCTAAGGATGGCTGCTATTTTTCTGACTTTCCTTTTTTTCTATTTTTCTTTGATTGGCTGGCAACATTGTGTTCCTGTATTGGAGGCTTTTAGTGCAGCTTGGCTCCAAGTAAATGGATGGCTATCATTTATTAGGAAGCTAGGTTTCATCTAGATGCCTGGTTGGGGTTTGTTTGAGCTGGAGGTATCAGGGGAGATCTGTTTGTGGCCAGGTGTTTACCTGGCTTGTGGTGTGGAGATTTTTTTGTTTGTGAGTGCAGGCTTCCAAATAATTGACAGTCTGGTGGAACCATACTCTCAATCTTACACGGGGGGACACGAACACTCCAAGACCTGCATTATATATACAGTATATGTATTCACTATATATATGCACTGCTCGTTTTAAAGTCTGGACAAAGACAATGTCCTGGATTTATTCTTTGCGGGGGGGAAAGCATTTCCCTCTTCCATGAATTATAGTGAATAGGAAGATATCTTTGAAAGCCACTGAAATGGCATTTCTGTGAAATGTTGACTAAAAGTGATGAAGGAAGAAATGAACCAGAGGAATAAGGAAGCAGGTGGTCTGCTCAGATTAAGGTCAGGCTTGAGGAAGAACTGAATTTGCTAAGCATTATCAGATCTAAAAGGCCCTTGGATGACAGACTATTAAGAAATACTGGAACTAACTGATTTAAAAAACATCGTAACCTGTAAGAAGAAAATGGACTTTATACTGACTTGAAAATGAGAACTAAGGATTAGTCAGAGAATTAGTTGGAGAATTAACAAGAGATAAGGGCATATCCATTTTAGATTCATTCTCTGTTGCTGGGATATTGTTACATGTTCATGGGTTTAATAAAATCTTCATTTTGTTTTATACGAAATAAATTGCAAGGCTAGATTACAACTGTTCCCAATTCTGCAAATGCTTCTAGCTGATGTTTCTCTCTGATTGTTATATCAGACCTTATAAGGGTACTCTTATAATGTTTCTCGGGATAGATTTAAGGGTACTCTTAATCTATAGTTTTATAGGAAAACAAAACAACTCCTTTTTTTCTCTGATGTTTATTTCCTGCCATAAACACATTCGTATTCCATACAATATTTTAAGATTAAATAACCGTTAAAAAAAATCCCAAATGATTAATTGGCTTTTAAAAAAAAATTAGATGATCTGATTGGCAGGTTGATCTAATAAATACAAACCAATGTATTTAAGACATGACACATCCTTGTCTTATTCCCTGTTCAGTGTTGAACCTCTCATTAAGCAATTCATTGATTCTCATGAGTGGTTTATTTCCATAACCCATCCTGCTGGTATCAAATTCTTCAACTGACCTTTAACTCCACATTTATACAAAGTATTACATAATTCAAGGCTAACCAATATACATCCATATTCAGAACCTCTCATCACTCTAACTGACTTCACTGTTTTCTCAATCTTTTCTCATAAACATTCAAATCAATCATGTTTTAATTCATTCCTTTGCCATGTGGGCATATGAATAAATGTATATTTATACCAAATATTTGAACAGGCATTTTTCTAAGCAGATGCTCACAAAACTGTTACTGTTCTTATTAATTCTTAGGTTTCCAAATGGCCCAATTACTTTTTCTACAGTTTCTTTTCGTCATCTACTCATACTGATAGCTTGACTGAATTTTTGCCCTGGTCACAGATGCTCACAAAACTGTTACTGTTCTTATTCAGAACTCATAGTTATTCACAGAACCTATCCCCATTCCTTCCATTATCACTGGAATTTAACATGTAATTTTCACCTATAAATCCCTGCCTTCATGGGCACCCACAGCATACTTTGACATATGTTTTAGCCCATTCATTGCTAATTGAACTTGCACTTTCACTGCTGTATTTATTCATCAACTCCATTATAAAAGATCAAATGACCTTCATTCAGGTTGATTACGTCTTTCCTTTTATGTGTGTTTCACAGAGGAACAACATAGCTATTGCTCTTCCTTTCATTTTATTCTATGATTTGCTTTTCTTACTTTCCCAGTTGCAAGTAGACCTTGAGTTATGACCCTTTACTGAAACTAGAACCTCTGTCACTAAGCAATTCAATCATTAAGTGAGTCCTCACTTATTTGCAACCTTTTTGCCATGCTCACTCTCTCAATGGCTTTGCTCATCAGAAGTCAGCCGGGAAGGTCACAAATGGGGATCCCAAGACCCCATGATTCTGTGAGAGTTGTAAGGCCAAAACCCAGTTGTAAGTCACTTTTTTCAGCACTGTTATATCTTCGAATGGTTGCTGAACACATGATCGTTTGTCTAGGACTACCTGTACAAATGGGCTCATAGATATAATTAACTCTACTGCCCATCATGGGGTTGTTCATTCAAGGTTTTCATACATTGCTTGTTAGCCAAAAAGGAAAGAAACAGATTAGATCACCAGCTTTCAATGAATCTGTGCTACATGCATCATGGCTGCTAATGTTCATGTAATATCAGTCAATTTTGCCCAGGATATTACAAGGACAACCAATGTCCAGTTTTACCCTAAGCATTCTTCGATGCAGGTTAGGCTCTCTGATTTAGTGTGTGCCATGCAAGTCAACATATATAAATCAAAATATGAATTGTAGATATTTTTCACCTGGGGAAAAATATAAGCTATAGGGTTACTGTATTTTTCCATCATAAGATAAGTTGCTTACACAAATTTCAGATCATAGTACTGTACAGATTTCTGTTCTTCCATGACCTGTGTTTTTTTTTTCCTTTATGCAACTGGAAAGCACTAAAATATAGATATTCACCCAGGGAACAGATTCTGCAATACATCCCAGATGCAAACATAAACAGAATGAAAGGGGGAAGTAGGAGGAGGGAAAGTGTGGAAGCACAGAAGTGCACTATCTAGAACAGCACAATCACATCTGCTAAAAGGGAGAAGGATAGGAAGATGGCCAAACACGGTTGTAATTTTGGTACATTTTAAGCATTGCCCTCCAATTTAATTAGAAAGTTATGCTTCATCTAGTTCTCTGCATGGCCAAATGAAGCTGCAAATGCAGAGCTATTTTGCTCCAGCAAACCTGATACTAACTCTTATCAAATGTTGGATTGGCTTGTATGTTTGTGCAGGGAGGTCCATGCAGAGTTAATTATATTAGTCTGCTTAAGGATCTCATAATGGTCCACACAAGGAGGCTTGTTTAAAATACTCTGTAGATGTCCTGCCTTGCATCATAGGCAAGCATGTAATATGCCCCCATGTTTTAAAATACAATTTACACTGATGAATTTCGCTTTTACCAAAGCCAAAATTTATCTCTTTCCTCTAAAACCTGGGGTGTTGCCAGGTTTTCACATCATGTTGCCAGATTTTTTTGTAATCATATCAAATCATAAACATTATTTACCTTGGCACATTGAAATGGTTCTGCAATTTCAGACAGAATAACATTTTAATGAGTCACATAGTTTTATTCAAGCTAAACAGTGAAATTTCATCTTTCTTTTTTCCTTCTTTCTTTCTCTTTCTCTTTCTTTCTCTCTTTCTCTTTCTCTTTTTCTTTCTTTCTCTCTTTTTTCTTTCTTTTATGAAAGTAACCACCGCATCATATAACTCTGTATTTGGAGCAATATTAAGATAAGATTTGTGCTACACATTTTTTCGCTCAGAGTATGTTTTTATTTTTTTTATCCTGTTAGGTTTCTTGCAGTTACAGAAACTCTACCAAAAAAAAGTAAAAGTTCCATGACCTTGGGAAAAATTGAATGATAATCTAGACAGCATTCATCTAGCGAACAACCATTCATTGACTTACAAATCCTATTAAAATGCAATATTATATGATTGGTTATATCCTATCAAGTGAACTTAGGCACAGTTTGTAGTTTGGTATGTTGGGTAAGATTAGCCAACTGTGATTTATATCATTAACTATAGATAAAGAAAACATTGATAGGCAAACATATGTTTCCCATGATAATGTTGTAAGATCGAATCTGGGTTAGTCACTGGGACTAGAGATTTATACTTCGAAGCTTTCAAATTTGTGCTAGAGCCCATCATCAAGGAAGTTCTCTGAAGATGGGTTCCAGGACGAGTCTGAAAGTTCAGAAGAGGAAGCCTCTGGTCCCGTGACTAACCCAGATTCGATCTTAATACATTGATAGCACAATAAACCCTGATAGTTTTATTTTATCTAACTTGTTAAAGATTACAAAATGGAAGTATGGATTAAAGAATTCAAAATGAAAGTGAGGGCAAAAGTTCAGAGGAGGATGTTTAATTCCAGTCTTGGTTGCAGACCAAAGATTAATGCCTACTTCTAATTCACCTTGAATTCAAATTCTAACAAGAATCTTAGCATAGGTGCTGCACAGGATCTCTGCCTGAAGTTGTTTCCTAGAATGGAAAAGAGCAAAAAGTTGCCAATGTTATCAGTCTGAGTAACAAGATGCCTTTAATAAGTGATCCTACCCAGTTTAAATGTCACATTTGACACAATGCACAATTTGACATCCTCCCTTCTTTGCTTTCATTTGAAACTCCACTCACTTATTTTATTTATTAATCAAATTTACATAGATGCCCATTTTACCAAAGGCAACTCTGGGCATTGCACCACAACGGTAATATTGGTAGGATACTCTAAAATCTCCAAGGTAACCCCAAGTATCGGTTTAAGTAGCCTTTCTTTCTTTCTTTCTTTCTTTCTTTCTTTCTTTCTTTCTTTCTTTCTTTCT
>BHFT01023685.1:0-14524 GCA_004320025.1 Laticauda laticaudata | reverse complement strand
CCAACGGATGGCAAGCTTTTTTGTCCATTTTACATCCTCTTTGCATCCATTGGTGCAGTGTGACAGGGGCTTAACTTGAAGACTACCAGTATTTACAAACCATATGTGATTGCGAACCTTTGGCACACATGCCAGAGGTGGCATGCAGAGCCCTCTATGCAGGCACTTGAGCTGTTGCCCCAGCTCAAATCTGCCACACACGCTTACAGGCCTCTCACCAGCCAGCTGGTCTTTGGGTCTCTGCTGTGCATGCATGGGGAAAAGGGCACTTGCAGGGGGGATATGCATGCATGCATGGGGGAGGAGTGCATGCGGGGGGCACATGCTCAGGAGGCGGGGCACATACTCAGGAAGCAGGGTACATGCAGGGCGATATGCATGCATGCATGGGTGTGGGGTCCATGTGTGTGGGGGCAAGACGCATGTATGCATGCGCCTTGCATTTTGGGGTTTTGCGTTTGCATACTCACTGCCATAAATGAATACATGCAATGCATATTATTTAATAAGAAGCCCACTGTAAGGATCCTTCCTAAGGGGTGGGTGAATTTTCTGAAGGTGCAGGGTGAGAAAAGTCTATTTGAAAAGTCTTTTGGAGTGCTTATCTTCCTCTGATTCTCCCCAATGGTCATTTAGGGATTGAAGCCTGGAGGAGGAACAGATTAGAGCTACCTATATTTTGCATGTCACCATTATTAAATTTCTCATGGGAACTAAACTGATCATATGAAACAGTATGGATACAAAAGAGAAATTATTTTTACTTTCAAAATAATTGTTGATTCCCTCAAGTGCATTTATTAAATAAAGCTCATGTCCTTGAGGTACTTATGCACAGAGTACCAATTCATGAATGTACATACAGGGCAATTAAATGGGAGATTAAAAATATTACACTTTTGTTGGAGCTAATTAGCCATTGTTGATGATAACACAGCAGAAGATTCAATGGTAAGGAATGAATTAATCCTCCATGCCCACCTTTCAAAAAGTGAGATCCACATCTTTTGTACAGTCCAGAAAATTACAGACTTTGATCTATTTTTTTCTGAAATCTTATCTTAGGGCATGTCAAGTGGATTCCATAGTGTAAGAAGGATGTGATCAGAACAAGAAGGATGTAGTGTAAGAACAGTGTGGTCTTTTAATCATCCTTGATTGAGGCATGTTTCTGAACAGAATAGATCAGAAATCCCAACATTTTAGGAGCAGATAAACACATTTGGAATGTTGAGTGCATATTATGAGCACTCCCACAAAATGGCTGCCATAGTGAGCATGGCTAGTAACAAATGTTGTTATCATGCTTGGTACTATGTCCGTACCAGTATACCAATTCATAGAAGGCCTTTTGCTCCTTAAATTTCTCACCATTTTTTTTTTGAGGAGCTGAATAATGCCTTCTCCTAGCACCATACAGTAGTACATATGATCTTCTCACTCTTCCTTTCACTAGCTTTTTTAAAGAACAATTGTAGTTAAAGCCCCTGTCACATAGCACCAATGGATGGAAAGAGGATGTAAAATGGAGAGAAACACTTGCCATCCATTGGTTAACTGCCGCCGACTCCATCGCTTCTGGTACTTCCACTGCATCTTTTTCAAGTGACTCTCACGCGCGGCACACCATGCATCCACGCTTTTGTAGCGCCTACGTGACTTGATCTTCTTCATCAGCGTTGACAAAAGTTTTGGAGCTGGCTCAAAACATTTTGAAGCAGAAAGATGTATCCAATGTGTCATTCTGCATCCGCAACGCATATGGGGAAACATCCGTTCTACATCACGTCGTCATCTGTTACGGCATCCGCTATATCCGCTAGGCATCCCACTGCGCATGCCGCGCAACTCATAATCCGCTCCAGCGGAAAACGGACCACAGGGAGAAGCAAAACGGACATGGAACAGACACGAAAAGCGGTTTAGGAGCACGACGTGAGAAAGGATGAACGTGGATTGCAGCTCACAATAGAAAGCAATTAAAAACAGAAAAAAGCATTCGAGAGGCGGCATATCTCAGATATTTACGGATAGTCTGCAGGATGCCTGAGGAATGCAAAAAGGCACGCGAGTGGAAAACTCTATATTTCCTATAAAAGGGGGAGGAACTCACCTGGATCTCACTTTCAGTCCCAGCAAGCCCTGCGGTGCAGACCTCATCAGCCTTCATCTGGCTCTTGCTCTTCCACAGATCCAGTCATCTCCACCATGGATCATCACACACACATCATTTTTGGTGGCCACCATCGTTCTACAACAGTACGAAGGCCATGTACAAGGCTCTTCAACCTGTTCTAGACGCGAAGAAAGGAGGCGGCCAAGAAGTGTCTGGGTCTGAAGATGGATCACCAGAAGAGCAGAGTATCGGACTGTTATAACAAGCTGATGGTGGAGCTGAGGACGAAGGAACGCTCGTGCATTCCAGAGACTTTCATGAGGATGCCTCCAGCCATGTTTGAGAAGTGGTGTGGAGCGGCTGAGACCGCAGGTTGACCAAGCAGAGCACCAACTTCCAGCCCAGCCTGGACCTGGGCCTGCAAGGTGGCACTGATCGGCTGCCGTCCGCACCTAGGACTACCGTGGACACACGTACAGGAGACAATGCAGATACTGGCTGGATGGTGCCACAGCAAGCAGATCAGCATTGTGGTCAGAGGAAGTGGTGCAGGCATCATCGAAAGAATACCTGGAGAAGCTACTCCAGTGCCCCTCCACTGAAGAAGGCTGGAAGAAAGTTGAAGAACAGTGGCATCAGGAAGTGAGAACTTCCCCCACACCGTTGGAACAGACATAGATGGGAAGCACGTGGCCTGCAAAGCACCAGCCAAGTTCGGGTCCACTTATTTCAACTACAAAGGGTCTTCTTCAGCATCATCCTCTTGCCATGGTCGATGCTGACTACAAGTTCATGTACATCGATTGCTTCAGGCAAATGGGTCAGCTTCAGATGCCCAGGTATACAACGAGTCCACACCTCAAGGAGGGGCTGGAACGAACCCTTCATCATGGGCTTCCCAGATCAGACCCCCTGCCCAACGACGACACACAGATGTGCCCTACTTCATCGTGGGGAAGATGCCTTCTCCCTCAGAACCTACCTCATGAAGCCCTACACTCCAGATGCCTCACCCCGTGAAGAGAGGATCTTCAACTACAGGCTGTCCAGGGCAAGGCGGGTGGTGGAGAACGCCTTTGGCATCCTGGCCAACAGGTTCCAGGTACTTCTCACCACCATGCAGCATCACCCACAGACCGTGAGGAGGATCGTGGAAGCTTGCTGCATTGCACAATCTCATGCGCACCCGCTACATAAACAGCTCAGTGTTGCAGAACAGGCTCATGGACCCAACAAGGCTTGGCGACATGGAGCCTGATGAAAGGAGGCAAGGGTGAAACCTGATAGATACTGTGGATATGCAAGGCCCCAACAGAGCTCACGAGAAGGGAAGAAGCAGCCCAACCTCCTGAAACAGTGGTGCAACCTCCCCGCTGGAGCAGTGGAGTGGCAAGACAGGATGATAGATGCTTAATGGATGCTTCCTTCAGCGCTGTCTCATCGCTAGGAAGAGATTGGGCGCATGAATGTTGAGTGGCCCTACAATGAACAGGGCATTTAATAAAGAGTTGTGTTTATGTTGTGAGTGTGGATCAATGAATTACATTGTTATTGATAATGAAGGGCCATAGTGTGGCAGCTGGGAGGGTGGACCATTCAGTCCCACTATGCTTCGAACTGGAGGTTTATCTATCCCACAGCTATTACCCATCCCAAAGGTATCCGCCCTGCCTCCCGATCCATCCTGCCCATCCCACAGGTATTACGCATCCCAAGAGTATCCCTGCCATCCCACAGCTATTACCATCCCAAAGGTATCCCTGCCCATCCCACTGCTATCTTATCCTATCCCACAAGCATGGAAAGGCTTCAACTATTTCTAAAGTTTCCACCAAGACTTAATTTAATGAAATAAATGAACGCAAGTGTGTGAAGCAAAGATATACTCTTTATTAATAACCAAGCTGTAAAAGAAAAATGACCCAAGTGTCCCAAGCAAAGATAAAGTCACAGGTAGCCACCCAGTCTCTGTCACTCTTCTTGGTCACTCTGAGCATGCCCAGTCTTAGGGGTGAAGGTGCCAGAAGCTGTGGAGGGTGCTGCTGCTGGAGTGCTGGTCTGAGGCGTTATTGGGGTACCTGGCCCCGAGAGGACACACGGGACGGTGTGTGGAGGAAGCTTTCAGAGAGCTGGCTCAGTCCTGTGATGTTGAGAGCCCCTTCCTCCAGGACATGGGGTGTCAGCTCCAATACCAATGACAGATGTTCTGAGGCTGGGCTTGGCTGTGAGGTGGAGGAAGGAGCAGTGTAGTGGGGATGTCTGGTCTGAAGCTGAGCGAGGAGAGGCGTGGGTGGCATCTGTGGCGTGGGTGGCATCTGTGGCAGCCGGCATCTGTGGCATGTAGGCATCGGTGGCATCAGTGGCACCAGTGGCATCGGTGGCATCGGTGGCGTCTGATGTACCTGTGCCTGGACTGGGAAGGGCTGCCTGTACTGCTGGAGCTCCTGGTAGCCGTAGCCTTGGAAGTGAGGCCCTGTGGAAAGCCTTGGAAGGGCAGTGAATCACCTGGGTGGAGAAGCAGGCCTGGACTGGGTGGAGAGCAGGTTCAGCTGGGTCTGGAGGGTTGTGAAGAAGACGCGTGGATCCTGTCCTTTATCACTTGGTATTGTGATTCAACATGTTCATGAGGTTCTGGTTGACGTAGGTGAGGAAGAGCTTGAGTTGGAGGATGGGACGTCAGTGTGTACAGCTGAGAGAGGAGATCTACGCTGCTTCTGATGGTGTCCCTGATCTTCAGCAGGAAAGTGTGGCTCTCGCCTCCGGTCTGCCTCTCTGCCTGCTTTCTGTGGAGGTGGAACTGGGTGTGGATGTGGGTTGTCTCTCGGTGGAAGTGCCCTCTCCTTTGTCCCACTATGTCAGGGGGTCCTCACACTCCTCCTGCCACGGGGAGTGCAGCTGTCGGGGGGGGTCTCCGTCGTGGCATGCTCCACAGATACCTGCCTGGACACAGAGTCGACTCTTGGCCAGAAGAGGACTGGCTATCAGTTGGCTGCCTGAGAGAGAGGGTTGTGAGAGAGGCTCTGCTCCTGGGTGGCGGATCTCACCCTCCAAGAAGCTGCATTTGGCCATCACGTAGGTCTCTCGGTCCGTTAGGTTGACTTGGCCTGGCTAGATTTCTTGAGGTGCAGCTTCCCTACCAGGTATACATGTGCTTCCACCAGCTGAGGAGACCTCCAAAGTGTAGCCCAGGCTCTCCGCTTCTCTCTCCAACAGCCTGCTTCCTCTTGGTGTCTTGATAGAGCCTGTGTCCCTTCCGCCATAGATACTTGTTCTCTCTCAGCCATTCCAGCACCTCATCCTCATGTTCCTCTTCAATGGAGTATTGCCTCCTCTCCCGTTCACGCGCGTTGCCTCTTCCTCCCTCTGGAAGGTCCATCTGGGCCTCATCAAAGGGTATTCGAGGTTGTAGGGGCTGCTCCTCACACCACACACCAGCAGAACAGCAACAACAAGTAGCAGCAAAAGCAGGACCAGCAGCACCAGCAGCGCAGCAGCAGCAGCAGGACCACCAGCAGGACCAGGAGCACCAGCAGGACCAGGAGCACCAGCAGGACCAGGAGCACCAGTGCCAGCAGAGTGAGGAGCAGACCAGGAGAAGCACCAGTACCAGGAGCAGCGTCAGCAGAGTAAGCACCAGCAGAAGCACACAGCCACAGGAGCAGCGCCAGCAGAGTAAGCACAGTAGAAGCCCCAGCACCAGGAGCAGCACCAGCAGAGTAACGCCACAGCAAAAGGTCCAGCACCAGCAGAGTCAGCCCAAACAGCAGAAGCCCCAGCGAAGCAAAGTCAGGGACAGGGGGTGGAATGGTGGCCCTGTCCCTCTTGCCAGGGTGGCAGCAGATGGCAGAGGCTTCTCTTTCTTCCCATGGTTGTTGGCTGGTGGCTGGCTGGAGCTGTGTCTGGCAGCAGGTCTTTCCTCTGAATGGTGACCTGCTTGTGAGCTGCTTCCCTTTATATTCGCGGGGCTGACACAATGCATCCTCCCCACATGCGCAGTGAATGCTTTGCATCTGCTAGGCATCCAGCTAGGCTTCGCTCTGCATTCACTTCATGTGCTCTGCATCCGCTCTGCATCCATTCCTTCCGCTGCGCGTCACTTCATTGTGCTCCCCAGAAGCCCTGCAGATGTGCCATCCGCTCCTCCATCCGCTTCCATCCGCTAGGCTTCCGTGGAACTCCGCTTTCCATCCTGGCTAGTCCTCCCCCCGTCCGTTCCTTTCCGTTGTTGTCCAACTTTGGTTTATTATGCAAATTCGGGGCACTTTTGAGAGCGGATATCAACGGATGGAACATTTTCTCGTCCGCTGTGTCCTTTTTACAAACATTTTGCATCCATTGGCCAATGTGCCAGGCCCTTAATGATGAATCAACTGTTGACCTTGAGTCTATGGTTGCACTAGCAATGAGAAAATCACAAACATTCAGATCTAGATCAATAATAAACACTGTTTTCTATCCTAAGAAACAGTTGTACATGTCATTTTTATATACTCAAGCAGGATTGAAATATAGAAACAAAGCAAATGGCTTGAACTGACTGTGGGGTACTTTTCTAAGGCAAGGCCGGAAAGCCACAGAAACATATTGAAAAAGGAAAAGGAAAAAAACCTCCAAATTTTGCTTCTGTTACAGAAGCTTCTATGACTGCATAAATTTCTCCAATAGACTAGAGACATTTCTTGATGGAATTACATTTGTTCCTTTTCCTCTAATTTCAATATTCTACCCTGAATTTTCCTAATGAATGTAATTTCATAATTAACTTTTGGGGAAAACCCTGGCCTTGTGCTGTTGTTTGCATTCATTGAAGAGAATGAAGAGCCATAATTTTATTATTTAAACTTAAATGAACTGCAACATTATAAATGCAGAAAACATTCAGCTTCCCTTCTTTGTTGGATATCTGCTTGCTACCAAGATGAGAAAATAAAAGGGCTTTTCTGCTGCCTAACTTTATTTTCATTGGCTAAATGTTTTCACCCCCTGCATATCTTAACAGTGGTTCTGGCAGCATGGATATTCATTAGAAGCCAGGAACATCACAAAAGCCCAAAGATACTATTCATTCTTGGTTTCTTGAAGGCAGTAATCTATGAGAATTATTTCAAGCAGGCCTCCCTTCAACCCTGTGATGCCTGGTGTTGTTCCTGTTTTCTCTCCTCTCTTATTGCTTTTCTAACTTCATTGTGCCTGCCAGTTGTGACCTAATTAAATGCTCTTGTTTCAGTTGAATCAATAGTAACATCCCCATAACATTTAGCCACCACAGAATCAAAAGTATTTTTTTAACATGCTCTTAGCCATATGTTTAAGGAAGAGAATAGGAAGACTACAATGGTCAAGGAATGGCTGAGGAGTAGACAGTGCTCTTTGAGTTGTGCATACTACTTAGTTGGGTTAAATGACCTGATGTGATTCCATTCCATTTAGAAGGTGATGCAAAGTATCTTTATCTTTCTATGGAATGAAAAATAATGTAATGCAGGAAGCTAGAGGGAGAGCAATGTTTTCTTGGAAATGGATGCCTTTTAGCTGAATCATCAAAACTTTCATGGGAGATCTTTTGTTTTTTGGGTTTTGAACTTACCTGAATGCTTAATGTGCTTTCTTCTTTTTGCTCTCCATTGAAAATTGGAAAAAAACTATACTTCTGGTTTTTGGCGCTGGTTTCAAGTGACAAGAAAAATAGATCTGAGAGATCTGCAAATCAGTTGTGGATTGCCCACTATTCTATTAATGGTAGAGAAGGAAATTTCATATAATCAGGGAACTGTACCCAAATAACAATAGTTTCCATTTTGAAAGACAACAACCAGGTCTAGAATTGAAAGCTTTGGGAGTAGCTTCTAATGTTTATGTCATGAAATTGCAGTGGAACACTTTGGATTCTCAGTGGTATGGTAGCAATAATTTGCAGGGAATTTTCCTCAAAACAAATGGTTGTATTGCTTGGATACATGTTCACCATAATAAACAAAGTAAAATTTCATAGTAGGATATGTTCCTATTACTGTGAGTAGCATGTAGCCTGCATTGATATGTGTAGATAAATAAAATTGAAATATACCTCCAACCACATTAAAGTACAATTAGGGAAAGAAGCATTTTGTCATCTCAAGAATCGCATGAATCTAAAAGCATATTCCAAAATGCAGTTTGTTCTGAATAAAAGGTGATTTTGAAGGTACACAAAGAATTAAGCAACAAGTGAGTGGTGTGTGGAGTCTCAAGCAAAACATTTCTGTCCTATGATGTGGAATTGCTGACTCTGTTTCGGATCAGAATGGTTAAAACAGAAAAAAAAATGGGGAAATGTGTTTATTTACTTACATTGGTTATTTTCTGGAATGAAACCAACATTTCCAAATAAAGGTAGAGTGTTGAATGTCTAAAAGCATGATAGAAGCAAGTACACTAATCATGATAATCAACCTAAGATTTAAGTCAAAATACTTAAAATAATGTGTTGCAGTTTAGCTCCTAAGCCAATGCACATAAGAGCTAGTATATTATATAACATACCACCTTTGAACATTCCAAAACTAATGTTCTTTTGGTTGAGAAAGAAAAATAATTATTTGAAACAGCTGCTAATGAAGAATGTTGGAGTTGATTTATGTCTGTGTATGTGGCACAAATGCCTCTTTTTGCTTTCATTATCATGCAGACACATTGCATCCCCTTCTGATGATTGAGGGACAATACACAACAAAGTAGGATAACAAGATAAGGAATTAATAAACCTAAAACTGTTCTCTAGAGAAGTGTGACAATCACTGCCCTCTTGCATGTTTTCTTTTTGGGGGGCAGGCCATTGTCCTAATAAGTAGAAACCACTTTATAATTTTCCTGTGAAAAGAAAAATATTGTATGCTTGTGAAACTCAGTGTGTGGCAGTAGAATTGCAAAGACCAGAACTTCCACATTTGTTTCTCATCACATGGGAAAAATTGCTTCTTTTAGTTCAATAAAAATGTTGAATATAAAAGTTTTGTTTAACCACCAAGTCCCCACATGATTTGGAGTGGGCAAAATGAGAGTGGGCAGTTTTCTACAAAGGACTATTTCAACATTGGCTTCACAATGAAATATGCAGAAGTATTTGTGTAATAGTTTCTTATAAAAGGGTAACAAGGCATGTAAGAGCTAACTGTAGTAGCTAACCATTCAGGAAACATTAGTTTTGGTATTTTTATGTTCCCTCTGGGTACATTTATGCTAAACCTATTTTAAATATTGGCTTAAAGACACAGAGCACACAAGTCATTTCACCACTCATGACTTATACCTTTTGATTGTATCAACCAATAAATGTTGAAAGCAAATAAAGCATGTCCTAATTACTATATTTATTTATTTACTCATCCAAATTTTATCTCACCATAATCTCAAAACTTTTTGTGGTTATGCTATATCCACACCATAATACAGTGGTCAATTGATGCTGTAAAAAACCATTGACGAATAATGGGGAACTGGACTCTGTCACTGTCGCAAAATGTACTACTCGGACTTCATTTATCCTTATCGTTTATCTATCTGTATATCAGTAAAATATGATGCAATGAAAGCAACAAGAGAATAAGCAACAAATTTAAAGTGAAAAAAGTGGTAGGTAAGCCCCTGTCACACAGCACCAATGGATGGAAAGAGGATGTAAAATGGAGAGAAACACTTGCCATCCGTTGGTTAACCGCGATGCTTCCATTTCTGAGAAGCTCACTGCCTCCGTTTTCATACTCTCTATCCATCCAGCATCCGTCAACTGACATTTCATCGTCAAAAAAGTTTTGAGCTGCACAAAACCTTTTGAGCGGAAAATGTATCCAACGCGTGCCGTTCTGCATCCGCAACGCATAAGGGAACATCCATTCTACATCCATCGTTCATCTGTTACGCATCCGCTATATCCGCTAGGCAATCCACTGCGCATCTGCGCAACTCAAATCCGCTCCAGCGGAAAAAACGGACACAGCAAAACAGAGCGGAACGGACACAAAGCGTTAGTAGCACAGACGGAGAAAGGATGAAAGCGGATGCAGCTTGCATAGAAAGCATTAAAAGACGAAAAAAACGTTCGCAGAGGGGATGTATCTCGGATATTTAGAATGTCTGCAGGATGTTTCTAGAGGATTGCAAAAAGGACAACCGAGCGGGAAAACCATATATTTCCTATAAAAAGGGGGAGGAACTCACCTGCGATTCTCACCGTCCAGTCTAGCAGCCCTGCGGTGCAACCTCTTCAGCCTTCATCTGCCTCTTGCTCTTCCACAGCATCCATGCTCATCTCCCACCATGGATTATCACAGCACCATTTTGGGGTGGGGCCACCATCATTCTTACAAACAGTGCGAAGCCATCGTATAGGCTCTTTCACCTGTTCTACGCCGAAGAAAAGGAGGCGCGGCCAAAAGTATGTCTGGTCCAAAGATGGATCGCCAGAGAGCAGAGTACGCGGACTGTTATAACAAGCTTGAGATGGTGGAGCTGAGAGAATGAAGATCCTCATGCATTCCAGAACTTCATTGAGGATGCCTCCCAAGTTCGTGCGAGTCGGCTGAGACCCAGGTTGACCAAGGCAAACACCAACAGTCTGGCCTCAGCCTGACCTGGGCCTCAAGGTGGCACTGGACTCTGCGCCACCTAAGCCTCCGGTGACCACGTACAGGAGCACTGGCATACGGCGGAGGGTGCCACACAACACCCATCAGCATAGCTGTGGTCAGGAGAATGTGTGTAGGCATCATCGAAGAATACCTGAGAGGACTCCATCCAGTGCCTCCTTCCACTGAAGAAGGCTGAAGAAAGTTGAAGAACAGTGGTATCAGAATAGTGGAATTCCCCACACCGTTGGAGCCAACGTGTGGCAAGCACGTGGCCTGCAAAGCTCCACCCAAGTCCAGGGTCCAACTTATGTCTAACTAAAAGGGCTTGTTTCAGCATCATCCTCTTCGCCATTGGTCGATGCTGACTACAAGTTTCATGTACACGTATGCTTCATGGCCATGGCTCATCTTCAGAGGCCCAGTATACAACGCCCAGTCACCTCAAGGGAGGGGCTGGGAACGCAAACCTTCATCATGGCTTCCCGAATCCAGGACCCCCTGCCCCAACGAAACACAAGATGTGCCTACGGTTCAATCCGTGGGGAAATGATGCCTTCTCCCTCAGAACCCTACGCTCATGAAGCCTAACACCTTCAGTGCCTCACCCGTGAAGAGAGGATCCTTCAACTAAAGGCTGTCCCAGGGCAAGGCGGTTGTGGTGGAGAAAACACCTTTGGCATCCTTGCCAACAGATTCCAGGTACTTCCTCACCACCATGCCAGCATCGCCCCAACCGGTGGAAGGATCGTGGAAGCTTGCTGCATCCTGCCAATCTCGTATGCGCACCCGCTACCAAGGCCTGCATAAACAGGCGTCGTGGACCTCCAGCAGGCAATGGGGACAGTGGGAGCCTGTATGAATTGGACGCAAGGGCGAAACCTGTATAGATGCACTGTGGATGTGAAGGCCCCAACAGAGCTTCATGAGAAAGAGAGAGAGCAGCCAAACCTCCTGGAAAAACCCCCCCCCCCCCCAACTTGGTGGCAAAGCCTTCCCCACTAACCAGTGGATGGCAAGACAGGAGACAGACTGTTTAACATGAATGCTTATCCTTCAGCTCGTCTCATCACAACGGATGAGATTGGGCCATGTAATCGTTGTGTGGCCTACCAATACAGGACATCAATAACAGGTTTGGTTTATGTTGGAAATGCTGGGATCAACTGATTACATTGTTAGCTGATTAATGAAGCCCATAGGTGTGGCACCTGGGAGGGTGGACATACAGGTCCCACCATACTGCACTGGAGGTATATTTTATCCCACAGCTATTACCCATCCCATAGCTGTTACCCTCCCATAGCTATATTACCCATCCCATATCTATTTAACCCATCCCATAGCTATTACCCATCCCAAAGCTATATCCATCCCATAGCTATTACCCATCCCACAGGGTAATTCCTAACCCATCCCACAGCCTATTTACCCATCTCAAAGTTATCCCGTGCTCAGTTCGCAACAGCTATCTTAACCATCCCACCAAGCATGCAAAGGCTTTAAACCATTTCTTAAGAGTTTCCACCAAGACTTTATTTAAATAAAATAAAGAAGCAAGTGTTGTGAAGCAACAAGATTAAATCTTTATAATAACAAGCTGTAAAAGAAAAATGACCAAGTGTCCTCGAAAGCAAAGATAAAGTCAAACAGTAGCCACGCCCAGTCTCTGGAAGCTTCTTTGGTCACTCTGAGGTGTGCCCAGTCTCCAGGTGAAGGTTTAGGTCCCTGTGGAGGTGGCTGTGCTGAGCTGTGGTCGAGGATCAGTGTCGGGTACCTGGCCCCAAGAGGACAAACATAGGAGATGGGTGGTGGAGAAGCTCTCAGAGAAGCTGCGCTCTAGTCCTGTTGATTTGAGAGCACTTCCTCGCATGACATGGGGTTTCAGCCCCAGATACTGCCCCAATACCGGGCTGGCCTGTGGGGCTGGCGAGGAAGAAGCATTTGTCAGTGTGGATGTACTGGTCTGAAACTGAGGACGGTGACGTGGTGGGTCGGCATCTGTTCTGGCATCTATGGGCATCTGTGCCAATCTGTGGCATTCCGGTGGCAAGCCGGCTGGCATCTGATGTACCTGTGCCTGGTACTGGGATGGGCTGCCTGGTGCTTGCCTTGGCTCCTGGTATGCCCGCTAGCCTTTCGGTAGGTGAGGGCCTGTGGAAAGCCTCGAAAGGGCAATCAGCTGACCATCACCCTGGGGAGTGGATGGATCAGCCTGGACGGCTTGGTTGGGAGCACGTTTCAAGCTGGGGTCTGTAGGATTGTGAGAAGACCGGTTGATCCTCCTTTATCAAATCTGGTACTGTGATTCGACATGTTCACAGAGTTGCTGGTTGACGTAAGTGAGGAAGGGCTTGTGGTTGAGGATGGGACGTCGAGCTGTGTACCAGCTGGAGAGGGAGATATCTACGCTGGCTTTCTGATGGTGTCCGCTGATCTCCAGCAGGACAGTGTGGTCTCTCTGCCCCTCCCAGTCTGACCTCTCTGCCAGCTTTCTGTGGAAGGTGGAGCTGAGGGGTGAGATGGCGGGGTTCTTCTACTCGGTTGGAAGTGCCCTCTCCTTGCTCCCACTGCATCAGCGGGGTCTCACCACTTCTCCACCACGGGAGTAGACAGCTGTGCAGGGGAGGTTCTCCATTGTGCACTGCTCCACACAGGATACCTGCCCTGGACAAACAGAGCTGACTCTGGCTCAGAACGGACTGATCTCTGCAGCTGCCGCGAGAGAGAGCGGTTGTAGAGCGGGCTGCATCCTCCGGTGGCTGGATCTCACCCTCAAGAAGCTGCACATTTGGCCATCTACATTAGGTCTCTCGGTCCGTCGCTGAATCGCGTGGCCCTGGCCAGGATTCTCTGAGCTCAGCTCCCGTACCAGGTGTGCATGTGCTTTCCACTAGCCGAGTGAGCACTCCGCGTTGTAGCCCAGGGCTCTCCAGCCTTCTCTTCTTCCAAGCAGCCTGCTTCCTCTTTGGTGTCTTCGATAGAGCCTGTCTCCTTCCGCCAAAGATACTCTGGTCTCCCATCAGCCATTCCAGCATCCTCACTTCTCATGTCCTCTTTGATGATACTCTCTCCTCTCCCATTCTCGTTTCACACTATGCCTCTCCCTCCTCCCTCTGACAGGGCCATCCTGTGGCCCTCATCAGAGGGGCTTCGAGGTTGTAGGGGCTTGCTCTTCCACGCCCCACCACGGACCATCAGCAGCAACGAGCAGCTAGCAGCGAAAATCAAGGACCGTCAGCACCAGGCCAGGGACCAGGGATCCAGAGAGAGTAAGCACCAAGCACAGGCCGTAGCAGCACCAGCAGACCAGAGGACCAGGCACACCGTCAGACCAGGAAGCACCCAGCAGCACCAGGAGCACGCAGCAGGACCAGCAGGACCAGCAGAGCACCAGAAGCAGCGCTAGCAGAGTACACCACAGACCCGGCACCAGCACAGCACCGATACAGGCTCACAGAAGCCACCAGGCGAAGCACGAGCACCAGCAGAGACGCCCAAAGCCAGCACCAGGTTAGCAAGACAGAGAAATCTCCAAGCACTTAGAAGAGTCAGCAAGCAGCAGAGCCCGCACGCAGAAGCAGAGTTCAGGGCCAGGGCTAGTCTGCCTCTCTTGCAGGCCTCACGTGCACTAGGCTTCCTCTTCTTTCCCTCTGAAATGCGTTGTTGGCTTCTCGGGCTTGGCGGCTGGGGGCTGGCTAGCTGAGCTGGCTGGCAGCAGGTCTTTCTCTCTGAATGTGACCTGCGCTTGCGAGCCTGCTTCCCTGTTATCTTCCCACGGGGCTGACACAATGTATTCCTCCCC